>JADDOH010008282.1:0-51382 GCA_016648135.1 Agrypnia vestita
GAGGTAATGGGTGGTATCTGGATGTTAATTATGTGACTATTATTTATTTCTAAAATCTCCACGATGTATTGTATTGGAGATTTTAGAAATAAATAATAATAAAATAAATAATAAAAATATAATTAACATCCAGATACCGCCCATAACCTCTCCACTCCTATCCATTCTAACCCCGCCCCCGACCCCCACCACCATTACACCCACCCAATCCCTGTAAATTCTGTCTCGAATTATTTAATTGTAAAATTTAGTTGTAATTTAGTTGTAAAAGTGTTGTTATTTACAATGGGAGAAATCCCGAAAACGTTTTAACAATTCAAAATAAATATAGTGGAATAAAACAGTGTGGTTTACCCTCATTTTTTTATTTATTAAAAATATATTTTAAATTTATACATTCACATTTCGGTGCACACCGAACTGCAGTTATAAAGTAGACTCACAATAGGTACTGCACGTGCACCGCGAGTCTGCATTGGGTTCCTGCCCACGTACACACCTCCCTTCCTTGCTCCTGTCTTCCCGGGGGTGGGGGTGGTTTAGCAAACAGCCTTCCGAGCACGACCCGCGTGCACCCGTTCCGGAATTACATCACGGGAGACTCCCACCCAATGTCTGCGAGCCTTCCAAAGGCTTAGCCGCGCGAGTATGACGGGGAAACTTCGTAAGCATACTTTGCTAACTGAGGCTTCAAAGTTCTTTAAAACTGTTGAAATTCCGTTTTAATTTAATGCGTGCCTAGGCATAGTAATAATTTTGCTTAAAATATAATTTTTTTTAATTTAACTTTTTACGCAGTGCGGAATGATTTCGTACAGGATAGGGAAATTGCTGGAAGACTGCAAGGAATAAGATGTACGGAAGTAATGCCTGGAGCTGGCAGAAGAGGAATGAAAGTAGACTGAATGCTGTAGAAATGAGATCACAAAATGAAAGTTCAGTTGTGATAGTGTAAAAATGAAGGTGTTAGGAAAGAATATAAAACTGATCTTAGCATAGTGGATAGAATGAAAAAAAGTTCGCTTAGATGGTTTGGGCATGTTAAACGAATGAATGAGGAAAGGTTAGTATGCTTTAAAAGTGTAATTTTCAGTGACAATTATTCTTTTTAAAGCGTACTTTAAAACCTTTAAATCATTTAAGTATTTTTTCTGTATTCGGGCCTAAATGTATAAAAAAACAGTACTTATGTTCTTCTATGTGGGTACTGTATGAATTTCATAAAGCATGAAGTAAAAAATATTATCTGAGGTGTAGAAAACGTTCAAGCACCTTATTTTTTTTTTATTTATCATCGTATAATAACAGTAGAGATAAAAAGTTGCATAATGCGTCCATACAACATGGATGTTTTTAAACATTTTATTTGCCAATGATTTATAAATTTGAAGCCGCAGAAGACAGTCAGAGCCTTTTTATTAGTTTAAGAATTAATTTAACGGTAATTTCCGTGATGTTTTCATCACATGAAGATAAATATCATAGTGAGCCATTCAAACCTGTATATAACGCATTTTTAGCATTTATTGGGTTGAACATAACCACGTCCAATTTATTTTTATACCCTACTGCTTAGTATTGCAAACTAGTTCTGATACACCCCTTGAATAATATAATAATATAATAATATCATCATAGTTCCTGCCCTCCTCAAATCTCCACTGGTCTCTGGCTGTTTCTCATCAATTGTTGACACCAAGAATGAAAAGCCCTTTATTTATATTGTCCTGCCACCTCATTCTGGGTGATCCTACCCTTTGTCATCCTTCGTCGGGTTTAGTACAATCATTAGGGGGTTGCGAACCATTCGTACTCTCTATACGGCCTAGCCATCGAAGCCTTCCTGATTATATGAACGTTGTGACTTTCGGCTCATCACACAAGTTGTAAATTTCCTGGTTATAATGCTTACGGTACGCTCCAATTTACGAGTTACTTGAAGCTCCGAAAATTCTCTTAGGGCCGATCTTATAAACGAAAGACTAAGTATCCAATAGTATGTCGACAATGAACTAATGTTTGGCCGTTGTTAGTAAATATTTATTTATTTATTTATTTAAAGCCCTTATGGGCCTTTACAAAATATATTAAATATAAAATAAAATAACAATAACGTAAGACAGGTATACAGTTAAAAGATTCAAGTACATATAATAGATTTGTGTAAATTTAGATTGCTGTTAAAAGATTCAAGTACATATAATAGATTTATGTAAATTTAAATTGCAGTTAAAATGATTCAAGTACATCTTATAGATTTGTGTAAATTGAAAAGAGAAGTTTAAGCAGTAAGAAGGAAAAGAAAAATTTATTATCCATTTAGTTGAGATGTAAATAATTGTATCAATTTAGTCCTATTTAGTATTTATTTATTTAACGCCCTTTTGGGCTTTTACAAAATATATTAAATATAAAATAACATAAGACAGATATACAGTTAAAAAATTCAAGTACATATAATAGATTTGTATAAATTTAGATTGCTGTTAAAAGATTCAAGTACATATAATAGATTTATATAAATTTAGATTACAGTTAAAATGATTCAAGTACATATTATAGATTTGTGTTAATTAATAAGAGAAGTTTAAGCAGTAAAAAGGAAAAGAAAAATTTATTATCCATTTAGTTGAGATGTAAATAATTATATCAATTTAGTCCTATACACAGTTATACTATCAGCAAAAATGTCTACCGCCTCCGCATGTTCATTCCCTAATGAGTGTAGTCTGGGGATTACAGAGTTTGCTAATGCATTAGTTATTATATTTGCATATTACTAATGATCATATTATAAAACTTTTTTTAACTGTCCGTAAGTATCGCAATATTTTACTGCTCTTGTCTATAGTTTTAGAGCTGTCAGAGACAAAACGAAATCCAGAATTTATTTATTATTCATCCGACGAACTTGAATACAATAATAGTTCGACATCGCTTTCTGAAGACATTTTTCTTTACAAATGTAGCAGCACGATAAATATATAATAATTTTTACATAAACATCATGAACACAAATTGACAATTGATCTAACCTTAAAAAACAATACGTCAAACCGTCAGACCATTCAACTAACGGACGGTTAAATGGTGATTCGACCGTCGGTATGGGCCCTCAGTAAAATTTTACTAGAATTTGACTAATCAATTAATTGTAAAACGAAAAAAATTATGTTTATATCAAATTTCAATTTATTTGGTCTGAAATTTAACTAACGAAAGATTATAAGACTGGCCTTCAGGGATTCAGCTTCCTTCGACATGGTTCGGGTATCTGACGCGTAGGTAAGTACGGGTCTTACACATTTAAACATAGTTTCTTGTAGCTAGTAGCAAAAACATCAGGATAATTCATTCAATTTTGAATAAAAAATATTCTTAACACTTTGGGTGAAACGTCAACAGTTAAAAAGATAAGCGATATCGAAATTTACACGTTTTATTTTTATTTTTCTGAATCATCTTTTGTAATTAATCTGAATTTTTCTTATATTTTGAGTCACAAGTATTTTATCAAGACTTATTTAAACGTTACTGGTTATCAACTATTCTAATTTAGAATATCTGTCTGTCCTGTTTGGAATAGGCTGGAATTACAACAACAATTCCGCTGACACGTGAATCTGCGCGCGGCTCAGGTTACACGCAAGGGTCGTTATTAATGATTACATATTATGTCCCGTGATTTTTCACGGGTTTACGGCATGTTATTTATTATTTTTATTTCAATGTACAAATGTCTATTTCATATAAATAAATAAAATTAAAAAGTATTATAATAAATAATAAATATAAATTGTTCGCACAAACATAATAATTTTAAATTATGTTGGTTTTAGTAAATAAACTCGAGAGGTTTAAAGTTAGTTACAGATTTGAATATTAATAACTCTTCATTATTGACAAGTTATGTATGCCTGAATACCTATAATATTGAACAACGTAAAACTTTTAACTTGTTTATTTTCGCGCAAAATCCTTTGGGAAATTTTGCAATATTAGTTTCCGGCTAGAATGGAGCCTGACCGCAAAACCTTCAAACTGTAAATGGAACAGAATGTAAAAATGTTTACTAGTGAATTGTGCATATTCATCAAAATGGAAATATGAAGAGTTAAAAACTTTTGCAATACTACATATGTGTGCATATACGCCGTTTGCTTTCATTTGAATTTGTGGCGTTTATTTTATTCATACACTAGCTGTAACCCGTCAAAAATGACGTAACTTTTAAATGTAGGTTCGTATGGAAGAATTATTTATTTATTTTATTTAAAAAATTGGAATTTTTTTTTCCAAAAAAATAATTTCGAAAAAACAAAACTATAAAAAAGTTACGGACGTTACACGAAGTTACGGGGACTGATAGACAGACAACAAAATTATTATAATTGGCATTATGTATACAGACTTTGCATTAAAGCGGTTTCTCAGCTACGCCATTACGAACAATTGGCTGTAGCCAAATGTTTTCTCCTTGTATACAATAATTGGCATTTCTGATATAATGTCAATCTGTCTTATTCAAATTAAAACATTGAATGAAAGCTTATACAATAATTTTGTGACCTTGCGAAAACAAAGTAATAGTATCTGACAATTTGTATATCTAAAATTGATTTAAATCTTGATTTAGTGGTATAACTATCAAAATGACATAATAATATGTGGAGTATTTATTTATAAAAGCAAAGGCAGCAATATCACACTTAACCGTGTGATTGGTTGGAAGCCATTGCTAACCTCAATAAACCTGCTATTACAATACTATATACGCAAAAAGTTAATAAATAAATAAATCAAAAAGTACTTTTTCTTTTCCGTTCACTAAATTGTGTCTACTGTCCCTTGGGTGCTTGCGCCCTGTGTCTTTGACACTTTGACGAGAGAACTTAACCCTTTAAAATATTTATCGTTGTAGGACTGACACTTTTCCCAACATGCCCCTTCAGTGGCGGTCTGTCGCTGGGGACTTTATATGTTAATCACTTTAATAGCCGTTTCAATTACATTATTTTTAAAGTACTTTTTAAAATAGCAAACAGATAGGAGCAACTGGACGTCTTTGCCAATAACTGTATATTATTCAAACATATATTAAAATTAAATTAATATTAAAAGGTGTATTGAAAGATTACTAGTATTTGTCGAATTGGACTACTTAAATAATTGATTTGTATTTATATGTATATTTTTTATTATAATATTACTTTCAATGCTTGTGCTATATCTTTTCACTCTACATTAATACTTTTTTTGTTTTTAAATTTCTTTTATATTGCTTCTGCTTTTTATATACATACTTGCTTTTTACTTTATTTTATATTTATCTTTATATATTTGTATCTATATTTTAAGTATTTTCTTTTCTCTTTATGTCATTACTATGTTTACATGTTGTTGTTTTTTTCTCTTTAAACTATCTATATTTTTTGATTATGTACACTTACCTATCTATTGTAAAAGCCCTTTAGGGCGTTAATAAATAAATAAATAAAATAATTTTAAAAAATATTTTTTTAAAGAAACTATTTTGTATGGGAAATTAGTCTAAGTGTTTACAGAGCTTACGGCCCGTCATTGGCTGGCTTAAATGATCACTTTACACAATGTAACCTTATTCTAGACGTGGTTGATCGGCACATCTATCAAATTTGGAAAATTGAATATATTGCAGCGAGACGACGAACCTACTGATGCTAATAACAATACTAGGGTGTAACGCAACGGCGGTCTGTCATCCGTAACCGCAAACTCTCGAATGCTCCGCACGCGACGCAGAGTCAATTATGCACGACCGCATTCTCTTATCTGGAAGATTCTATAACATTCTGTGACGCCCTAAAATGCTTCATTGGAAAAGCCTAGAACTTTCTATGGGCTTCTCGTTATTTCTAGAAAAAATCATTCGAAGGACTTCATCTACAACATGCGTCACGCAACGCATCGGACAATTCAGTTTGTGACGATAACAAGGTGACATCTCCGCGATACTACCGAGCGAACCAGTGTGATCAGTGATTCGTGATATTACAACACGCGATATCAGTAAGTGACCAGCGCAATGCGACCAGCAGTGATACCAGCGGATTAAAGAAAGAATACCGGGGCGAGTTATTTCTACGAGCGAACATTGAACAGAAGAGTTTACCAGAAGTGATCAAAGCGATAGTTATTTCATTTATTTTTATGTACTGCCACGGGTCATGGCTGCGAGATATATATGAAAACTTTGGAAATTAATTAACGATTTATTATTTTATGATTAATTATTTTATTAAATGGACAAAGAATAATTTAAATCACACTATTTCTCTCTTTATTATCGCTAGGTAATGCCTTATTTATCACTCATTAGCACATTTAATTCTCGCACATAGAAGTCCCATTTATTTATTTCGCCACTTACGGTAAGAACTTGCTCGATTATTTCGCTCGATATCTATCACCATAAAAATTCCACGACTGATCACACCGGCCGTCGTCCGCGGCTCACTTTACACCGATTGAAATGTAAAAACAAACGCGGAGTATTCCCGCTATTTATACCCAAACGTTGGTTTTTCGAACCTCATAGATTTTTCTAGTATTTAAGAATAGGTTTTCTTCGCTTCTAAGCTGTTCTAGGCATCTCTCGAAGGTTGTAGATAATACGAGTGTGTGTTAGAAGGTGCTAGAGGCTACCATGCTATTATTGTCATCGACATATTACGAGGGATTTTTTAATCTGCTTTACCATTTCGTTACACATATAAATATTTATGTATATAAATATATTTTTTTAAATAGAGATGCAAACACGGAATGCATGTAGCATGAATATTCTTACTATTTTCAAAAGGAGCTTAACGCCCGTTACTATGTTTATTTAGTTTAGTTATTTCTTCAGTTTATTTTAACTTATATAATTAATAAAAATGTATTTTGTTTTCGCCACTTATATATTGAAAATATCAACATGCTCGATTTACATACATTTTTACATTGCATTTTTAATAACTATATTAATAATGCAACCAAAAAATTATTTTTCTCTTTTAGAAGTATTTAAATTTAGTTTAGTTGTTGCAATGCCGCATCTTGACGCCAGATAGGCCATTAGTTATAGCCGCCTCGACCACCAGTCTTTTTATAAATGTTAAAACATAGAAGATCATTCTGCAAAGTGTCTCCGTGAATGCATTAACAATTGAGCAGGCTGCTGCGCGGTTCCATTCATCAAATATGAAAGACATCTTAACAGCCAGGAACTGCGCGGCGAAGGTATCAAATATTTGACACGGGTAACCTAGTTTTGGACGGGCAGGGAAGCGAATCATGCAAAGGCTAAACGCGTGAAAGGCAACACACAATGAGAAAAGTAGACCCTACTACTGAGGAAAGTTTTTGTCACGTGGTAAACAACCTTAGTTTCAAAAGAGAAACATAAAGTTGATACATTTATCTGTAACATTTTTTGTTGGTGTGTTCTAAAAACACAATCACTGAATTTCGTCTACGCAGAGATAATCATTAATTAAGATAAATTATAGATGCTTCCACTACATAGGACAAACCAAACGCAATATCGCTACACGATTGAAGGAACACATTGGAGCAATTAAAAACAACAACTCCAATACATCGGCAATCTGCGAACATGCATCCAAAGGGAATCTCTGTCACTTCATCAGATTTGACAAGGCAAAAATCGTATCAACAGAACCGTACCTTATACCCAGATTAGTGAGGGAGTCCATTGAAATATACAAACATCCCAATTTCAATAGAGATGACAGTTACAAACTATCAAGTATTTGGCGCCCTGTTCTAACGACACTGATTCAACCCTTGAGAGAAGTCGCAGTAAAATCCGCCGACGTAACTAGTACATATTGCACACTGGCGACCTCTATCGTAGAAGAAGAGAACAGTCCAAAACAAAGTGCATACAATTTACGCCCTAGAAAGCAGCACCTAATCAGTCCGACCTCCACCTCCGCGGGTAAAGGTCGTCCTCCTGATGACGTTGGATAAGTATCCAACGAAACGTCGAGATTCGCTTCTCGGTAATACATACGGTGCGTATAAAATATCCGAAATTACAGTTAAAGATGCTTTCACATTCCTGTTGCTCGCAGCAACTCCGGATTACGCTAACCCACAGTGGGAATGTGCCGGACTTGTTCACCTACATTGATATCTATCTTGTGTCTTCATATGAACCAAGAATCCAAGTGAATATCATTCTGCATCGCAACATTTAATTAATATCCAAATGCATGTATAAAATGCTCTACGAAGCAAGTATGAATAAAGTTTTACTTGGGTATCTTATTATTTTTTGTCATTTTTGCTACATCATTACTTCATTATTGCTACTGTTCTGTCTTCTATCTTTTTTTTGTTCTTCTTTCTGTTTATATATTTCAAATTCGTTTCTATGTAAAATATATTAGGGCACATGTTAATGTTTGATTCTGATAACTCATATTTAATAATAATAATAATTGTAATAGATCTGAGGGACGTATGTCGCGACGCCTGAAGGAGACAGAGCATGAAAGAGAGAGCAAATGCTTTATAAGGTCGCGCGCATGTCGCCTTGGGCTTTTTTCACGTTTATATCGAGACAGACCGCTAGTGTTCATTGAAACCGCTGTATAACGTATTGTTGCCATGAATAAACCAAAAGTAACCGACAACCTCTATTATTGGAGAATAAATAAAAAAATGTCCCACAGAGAATATTTACATTGGAAAGCATGGAAGTCTTTATTGGACTTTCGCTTATCAGAATTGCTATCACTTTGAAAACCTTAATCTTGACTTTGATTGGTATGAAATTATTCTGTTGACTAATTTATTCATAAATTATCTAACGTGTATTATTCAAAGGTTTTTAACATACATATTTAAATATCATCGCGGATTTTTTTCTAGAACTTATTGAGTTCTACAACTTCTCTATAGAAAGTATTTAAATATCTCTCACCTAAGCGTTTGTAAAAAAGGCATCGCTCGACTATTTTTTCGTCTACTTTAGTTGTAAAATAGGTCACCACGAAAAGCTCTTTTATTTTAACGGTATAGTTTCCTTCTACATCCAAACTTACAAACTTTTCCTCTTTATATAATTAGTATAGATTTATCAAATAAAAAAGATTTCAATATACCTTTCTTTATATTATTCATCTAATTTGTTTTAAATGGACTCGTTTCTTTTCCATTTGTTAAATATACCTACTACGCAAATATCTTCAGTTTGTTTGTATACTTCAAAGAAAATTGACACTTTACTCCTACGTAAAGTATCAGTTTCGTTTTAAATTTCTCTGGGCGTGTCATACGGAGGAACATTGGGATATTGTATATAAGCTCTATTACGTTAGATCCTCTCGATACTCTCTCCAGCCGTCTACTCACGAGATTATTGAAAGAAGGAAGATTTAGAGTATATACCTCTTTATATATGTATATAGACACACGGACGTCCAGGGCTGTCCCTGGATGTTGTGCTACCAAGCTAATGGAAACATTCAATCCATTATGAGTAGCTTGTTGGCCTTGTGGTTATGACTCTCGCCTCGTGATCCAAAGGTCGCAGGTTCGAATCTCACTCCAGACAAGCAAGTTAGTCCTATTTTCATAGCACAAGCGTTTAGCTTAATTTGAAAATAGTAAGAATATTCATGTGACACGAATTACGTGTTCGCATCTCTATTTAAAAAAAAAAAAAATTATCAAGTCAATTATAATTAATAAGTCGTTCCATCATATCACAACAATTAACGTGCACTTCTTCACTCAGGGGTTGACTGTCAGCGACTGACGCTTTCTGCGGACGGGAAAACATTCACGCACATGCATAAATGTCCCCTACCATTTCCACTAAAGGACACTTCCCGTTCTTAATGTTTTTGGGCAAAAAAAAATAATGATTCGATATTTATTTATTTATTTTATTTCACTTTATTTATTTTTTTCAAATTTTTATTTCAATTTTATTTATATTTTTATGTCACGTCATACAATCCCTGTCTCGAAGAAGTTTATAACAAAATTAGACTGAATGCGTTGAAATTTCGGTAGCATGTATGGAAAATCTTTGTACGATGGAGGGGAGATTGAACGAATAACCCTAGTGAATTTGATGCTGTCTGCAGAGTAGTAGATGTAATAAAGAAACGATTTCTGATTGTTTAGCCATATGGAATGGATGAGCGAATAAATTATGGCAAAGAAAATACATCAATTATTATACAACGCATGTTGCATGTTGCTACAGCAGGCCGAAGACACTTGTAGGTAATTAAGACAATGGGCTGAGTTTTAAAAAATAATATGTTGTTTTTTATTTATTTTGTAGCCAGTATTCCGTGTATATTTAACATGCCATACATAGCGTTTCATTTAAAATAAAAAAATATTAATTAAGGATAAATTATAGAAGTCTCATATAGACGAAGCTAGTTTATATATATGAGAAAAGTGGATGAAGTCTCCTATGCTTACAGCCTATATGAGCTGGCTTAAGTGATCACTCTACCTACCTACCTACAATGCAACGTCACCAATTTCATCGTAAGAACATCCACACATTATGAAAATTTTTAAAGCTGTAGGTATATATATGTTTGAATCAAGAACCTTTATGGTCTATGCTAGAGAAATCTGGGGACAAAATCCAATAACTGTGTTCTTAGAACATACCTACTTTCATATAAAAATATTCTTTAAAAATACACGATAGATACATGGAACATGATAGGAGTTCAAAATTTAATATGTTGAAATAATTAATAAAAATAAACTTAGTTTTCACCACTTTTATATTGAAAAATATCAACATATTTCAAATTATACAGAATCACAGAATAAATTAGAAATTTTGGAAATAAGAAAAAGTGTTATAAATAACCAGGTCCTTTTTAAAAATAGTTATCTTTTAAATTTGTTTGCCGTAGTAAATTCTTTATTACTATTCATTTTCCATATATTTTTTTTTCTATATTTTGATTGTCTATTCTTCGATTTTTTAATTTAATTTGTTAGTATACAATTGACGAAGCGGCCGTGGCCTTTGAAACATGTTAATATTTTTCAATACAAAAGTGGTGTAAACTAAGTTTTTTTATTTATTAATTTTTATTAATTATATTAATAATGTCATCACAAAATTATTTTGCTTTTTTGAAGAAGAAGTGACAATATTGGTTTTCAGATGTATTCTAGTTAGGTAGATATGTAAGAATACGTACGGGTATTAGGTAGTAGGTATTAGGTAGATACGTAAGAATATGTACGAAAGAATATCATACATACGTTGAAACGATACGTGACACGAACGAAAGTAGATTGAATGCAGTGGAGATGAGATCCCTCAGACGTAGGTATGTGTGACAAATCAATTTATGATAGAGTAAAGAATGCAGATATTAGAAATAAATGTAAAGCTGAACTTAGCATAATTAAGAGAATCAAAAAAGGATCACTCAAATGGTTTGGGCATGTTGAGCGAATGAATGAGCAAAGAATGGTAAGAAAAATATACAATGCAAGTCTTGATGACGCCAGAAACAGAGGGCGACCGCGGAAGACTTGGCATGACCAGATTAACCAGATACTGGAAGATGGTCCCGTTGGAAGCCTTAACAACCGGTGCGAAGATGTATGAATGTGGATGAGGCAAGTGTTGTATGTCAGGACAGAAGAGTGTGGCACTCTATCCTCTCTGCCTACCCCCACGGAGAAACGTAGTGATGGTAAGTAAGTAATCAAGTATACGTTGAAAGGATTATTGCTTAAAAAAACTCCACTTAAAAATATACCTTGTGTTGAAGGCAGCAGGGTGCCCGCGAAAGACCTCGATTGAACGGATGGACCAAATTTAATTAATAATCTAGCTTTCTCAATAAACTCAAGAGGACAACTTGGTAAAGAATACTCTCTTAAATTACATGAATGCAAAAACCAACAATTTCAGTGCTCTTGCCCCACCATCACGAAGGCAAAAAACATTAAATATCTTGGAGTAGAAATAGATGAAAATCTTCGATGGAACTCTCACATTAATGGAATCAATATTTCTTTAAAGACATAAGAAATATACTATCTAAGGAAGATATTAAAAAAGTTTACTTTGCCTTATGTCATTCTCGGATTGAGTATGGAATCTTAGCATGGGGATCTGCCACAACGAACTATATCAACCATTTAAATATATCGCAAAAGAGCATTATAAAAACCATTTTAAAATTTCCAATCAGAACGCCCTCAAAAGAGATCTTTAAATGTTTTGACGTACCGAGCATAAAACAAATATATGCCAAGAGTATTCTCTTACACCAATTTAAAAACACAAAACAAAACAATACAACACCGGCATATAATACGAGAGGTAGTAAAATGGTAAATAGAAATATACCAACTTACAACACAACTTTTGGCCAAAGAAGCTACATCTATTTTGCAACAAAACTCTACAATATCCTTCCCCCAACCCTCAAAAATATTGAAAAAATTGAAGAAATCAAAAAAAATATAAAAGCATGGGTAAAACAAGTCGATGCAGATAAATTAGAAGGAGTATTGAAAAATTCACAGTAATTTAAAAATAGAAAATAAATAAGTATAAACCAGTCCGCCTCAGCATAGGAACCCCCAGTAAGGAGGACTAAGAACAATAATATCTACAATTTCATTATACATACATATCATTATATTAAACATGTACAAATTGTATCTAAATAGTATCTAATAAAAAAATAAAAAATATATAAATAAAAATGTTAGATGATGGCCCTTTTAAAAGCTTCAGTAACCGAAGATCGTGCATGAAAAGATGTATGAGACATAATGTTGTGTCAGGGTAGTACCTATGAAGCGTCTGTTCTTCGGTTAGTTACAACCCTGCCGACATCTGAGAATTTCCAATCTGTGTGCAAAGTTTGTCGAAAGGGGGGCTAAATCATTTCCGGCCCGTCCGTGAGGCCCGCTGAGGCTTTCACGGACCGGATATTCAACTTTTGTACATAACATAACAACGTTACGCCAGTCTCATTGTTCGCAATGAACTAACTGCCCGAAATTTGAAAAGAAAAAGTTTCAAAGCGTATTTGGTACACATTAAATGTTTCCCCTCACGTGCTACGTGACGGAAACTCGCGATTTATTACGTTTCTACGAAAAATAAAAACGTTTTCAAGATGTCATAGGAAAATATATATATATTATATTTATTTCGGCAATATCTTGACGGTACGCTTCGAAGTGATTACGTAATAAACGGATGAGTGATGTTCCAAGGGCTTATTCGGTCGACGGCCTCCCACAAGCCCAAACAGGCAACCCGTCTATGTAGTTTGATGGACACTTGGAAAACTTAACCGCTGTGGCGTAATACTTATATATCAATTTCTTGATAAAATATAATGGTATATACTAATGTAGGTATGTCTTGTTAGCAGACGCGTGCAATCAACACATTGAAGGAAGAGTTTTATGTATACAGGTTTATTTGGAAAACATTAAAAGTTATGAAATTATGCAAAGTATATCAAATTTAGCATTTTTTTTTAAATATTTTACAAAACGTTATATTATACGATATTATAAAACTTATACGATTATGAAAATTCATTCGTTTCAATACAAGTTATAGAAAATTATTAAAACCCTATAGAAGTTCCAATTGGAATGTTTTCCAATCGGAATTGGAAGGTTTTTATTTGACTTATATTAAAGGGAATTTTTCATATTCGATGTAAATTACTGTAATGATATTCCAACAGTTTTACAAAGAATAAGTCAAAAATATTGAAAAAAATTGCAAACTCAGATGTCGCATAATATATCTCCATGACTATTGATATTAGGTCATGGTTGCTTGAATATTTAAGTCTCATAATTAAAGCAAGATCATAATCCAGCGAGGTTATTAATGTTTTCCAAATTACCCTGGATTGGTAGATATGGAGAGGAAGCGTATACTTCGGAAAAAAGTGAAATTAAATGTTTATATTATTATTAAATTCTAAATAAATCAAATTTTAATAAACACTATAGTTCTGCGAGTTTTCGTAAAGCATTATTTTAAATATGATAGCTGTTCCGGCTTACTAGGCCATTATCAAACAAGAAGAAAGTAAGCTGAAACTAACTAATTAACCACCACGCCGTTTCCTCTCCATATCTACCTTCCAACGGCTAGGCGGAGAGGATAGAACTCCATATTCCTCTATCTGACACACCACTTTTGGTACGGCAATATTCATAGATCTTCTCATCTATGCTCTACGGTTGTTAAGGCTTTTAACAGAGCCATCCTCCAACACTTGTAGTATCTGATTATGCTAGGTCTTGCGCGGACGCCCTCTATTCCTGTTGCCTTCAACACTGGTCCCATATATTTTCTTATCCATCCTTTCTTCGCTCATACGTTCTACATTACCAAACCATCTCAGCACTCCTTTCTTTATTCTGTCTACCACACTACAGCCAGCATTACACTCACTTCTAAGTAAGTTCTAATTAAGCTGAAACAGCTGTCATATTTGAAATAACGCTTTTCGCAAACTCGCAAAACTTAATACTAAACATTTATTTAAAAAAATTACAAACTAAACTAAAAATATATTATTATGGTTTATTAAAATCTGAACAGAATCAGAATTATATAGTTGTTAGGAATATTACGAGACATATATTTTATTTCAATTCGTTTCGTTGAAATTCTAGTTAAGTACAGCTTATTTCAATGTATTGACTGCACGCCGCTGATGTTTACTTGATTATCTAAAGTACTCAATCTTTTAATAAAATATGTATTGTAGTAAACTTTTAGCTAATGGTTTTTAATTTATTTTAATTTAGACGTATTAGCAAAATTACGCTTTCTGTTCGACCGCTTCACTGTCTCAATATGTGCAATGATGAGAAGGGAGAAACCACAGCTTATTTATTTATTAAATAGGATCACAATTACATCTAAACACGGAATGCAGTAAAGTTTATACAACAATAGTAAACAATAGAATAAAAAAGAAATAAAATGAGACGTGATATACACATATGTGAGGAAATACAATTAATAAAGTGAAGATACAGCCAAGTACCTATGTGAAATGAAAATGAGCACCAAATTGCATCGTAGAGACGGTTAATGAAAGTACTTACGATAGTCACTCACTAAGGGAAAAATAAAAAGATAATTGCACAACGCGTAGTAAAGTCAATTAAGGACCTCGGAGTTATTCTGGACTATAAACTTACATTCAATGTACAAATAGATTGTGTGGTAAATAAATCCTTAAAACTCTTAGGCTTTGTCAACAGTATGTCTTCTGATTTCACAAATATTTACATTTTCAAAACTCATCACTTGTCCGTCCTATCTTAGAATATGCTTCTGTGATTTGATCTCCCTTCTATACAAACCAAATAAGTCACGTTGAATCCGTGTAACATCGTTTCTTAAGAAAAGTAGCACGGATGATGGGCTTGGATATTTACATACATACATTTACTCAATTTCACTCGTACAGTAAAATTGAGTAAATGTTAAAAAATTTATAACCTCCAAAAACGTAGAGAAAACACTGACTTCAAAATATTAAACGACCATATGATGTGCCTTCTTTACTGGGCCAAATAAAATTCAATATCCCTTCCCGTAAACTCAGAAATAATGAACATCTGTTCCTTAGCCATCATAGAACTAATTATAGATTCCATGCGCCCATGTCACGGTTATGTCGCCTTATAAACTCAAGAAAGAATCTGGACTTCTTCGGTCTAAGTCTGTCCAGATTTAAACAATCTCTGATTTGATATTCCAGACCTCGTCCCCATCTTGTTAGTACTTTTCATTTGTCCTTGCTTTTGTATTAAATTGATATAACTTTTATTCTGATGTATTTTATACTGTTCATGTTATGTATTATATTTTATTGGACTGTGTTCGTCAATTTCAATAAATAAATAAAATAAATAAACCTTACAAATTGACAGAAGACTCGCCAGTCCGAAAAACCAATGCCGGCAGATATAAACTACGGCAGGGATCAAGCTAATGACGTTACATGTAAGGATTTAAAAACCGTTTCAACTGGATTGTAAATGTAAATACTGGTAAAAAGGAAAAGGAGGTACGGTGTTGAAGTGTGGACGCTGAAGGTGCATACTATTAATCGCCTAGAGGCGTTCGAAATGTGGATACATCGTAAAATATTAAGGATATCTTGGACTAACATGACTTGTAATATTGAAGTTTTACGTAGAGCAAATACAGACCGACAGTTACTCAACACAGTAAAGCTCCGTAAAATTTCATACTTTGGTCATATAATGAGAGGTGAAAAGTACTCCATCCTTTAGCGCGTCGTGAAGGGGAAGATTGAGGGTCGCAGAGGGGTCGGAAGGAGGCGGCATTCCTGGCTTCGGAACATCCGAGAATGGACTGGGATGAGAAGCGTGGAAGAGCTGTTCCGCACTGCCCTGGACAGGGAAACTTTCTCCCAGATGATCGCCGACGTCGGGGGGCACATGAAGAAAAAGAAGAAGGTAAAAGGAAGACCAGCACACAAGAGTCACACTCAGCCCCTGTCTATATTCGCTGACACGACTGATGCCATAGCTCACCCCCACGCTGTGAAGGAGATCTGGATTTTGCTTCCATTGAACCTGAGACCAAAATACATTTCTCGGTACTTCGCAATCCCTGATATAGCGTTAAAAAATAAAAGGCGTTATCAGGCAAGTGAGAAAGGGCGAACCGCGAAATAAATATTTAAAAGTTCACAAATTCTTGTTCGAATCGGGCGACCCCAACCCCATTTCACGGGTATTTACGAAATGTGTAGGCTTTTTCTTTTCCGGGATAAGCCTCGCCGTATTTGGGCGGGTAAATATAAATATAGCAAACGTGAGCCGGTCCAAGTATTCCGAATATTCCCGCGGGACTCCTCCCGGGGAGAGGAAGGTGCCCGAGGGAGCGCGCGCCACGGAGCGGCATCTTTCGGGATATTAAGAAAAATTCCGACAAATTGAATGGGCGATCCCTGCCTTTTCGCGGGCATAATAAGATTTTTTGCATATCTGTAAGACGGCGAACGAAATTTTCGTTTGTTTTACCGTAAATCTATTTTTTGTGCACCTCCAAGATTGTACGCGAATATTAAATTCCTCGAATGGGCGCTTTGGTTTCGAAGTCGATAATTAAGATTTGTATTTATGAGAAATACTACGCTGGGCTAGACATGTATAAAGAATACCTCTTGTCAGGTGCCTAAAACAGTCTCAATGGACGCAACAATGGGGAAATCCTCAGAATCAAAAAATAAACGATAAGTAAAAGTACAAATTAACAAATCAAAAACATATTTTAGTGTAGATGTATGTGGCAAGCTAAGGCAGGAGGAGATACAGGATGATAAAGTACCTACAATAATTTATACTATTGATTTATTGAAGAATATTTTTTTAACGCTTCAACGGGCTAAGATGCCCAATTACAGAAGCGAAATACATCACAAAACACCCAGGCTTGAGCAAATCACATAGATTCATCGTGAACTCACCGGGGAACCCTCAGTGTGAGAAGCCGGTGTCATGCGTACTGGGCTACGAGGGCCGCCCCTTGTAGTTGTTTTACAACTTGTACAAGTTGTACAATAATGAATGGTGGAGTAAAATGAATACGTGGCGTAGTTTACGGCAGAGCGCCGATACCACAAATACTCTTTCGCCGGCCTCTTCCTCTTCTTTTGCCGGCTGGTACTTCGCCGGTTGCCTTAAGCTTTTTATTGGTGCCTCGCCTCGAGCGCGATTGGTCCATTGGTACGCTCGAGGGACTAGAGTCCGGGTAGGCCTAGATCCTCCACAAAAGTAAGTATCCTCGATATAGTTGAGTGTCATGATTTCGAAAAGAAACAGAATTGATGCGAAAATAAGTATTGAAGAAAATATTACACTTTAAAGTTACGAAAATTGCACCATATGAGTCACTTTAAGAACCATCAAAAAAATATATAACTAATTTGGGGTCAATAGAGACACGTTTCATTTCTCAACATTCACTAACTTTACAACAGTTGAGACAAGTGCTATTATTTGTTGTTATAAAAGTGTCTCTTTTATCCCTCTACTAATTTATTACTGAACTACGACTCTAAATTTTAAGTATAACGAGATAGTAAGATTTAGGTCAGTGTCTCTTTTTACCATAAAGTGGGGTCAATACACTAAACTACACTAAAAATACCGCAGACATGAAAAAGGAAGATAGATACTTTTTCTTAAATAGTTTTTGAATAAAACCAAAGTGTTATTGAAAAGAAACGTCCTTTTATTATAAAAATACAATAACAATAATTATATATTAAAAGGCAAAAGTATACAAAAAACAGAGTTTAATATATTGTCACATGTCGTGACTGCAGGAGGAATTAATGAAAATGCTGGAATTTAATACAGGATTTATTGAATACCGATTAATTAATTAAACTAACGTATAAAGTCGCTTATCACTATGAAATGTAACGCTATTCCTTAAATTAAACTGTTTCACAAATTTATCACTCATAAATAAAAACTTTATATTCGCTTTGACACTTAATTCACTATTCACTAGAATATTCCATCCAATTTCCGCACTTATTAATTTCGCTTCGGTTTATCTCGCTACGTAAGAACTTTCCGGAATCTTCGCTGTCGAATTACGGTTCGCCTCGCCGTCCTGGCAACTCGCGACTCGCGGCTACCTTCGCTTCTATTATTGCTGTCAGACGCGCGCCCCCAAAACAACTCTGACTCCTTACTTCCGTGTGTCGTATTTATATTGGTTAATACTGTTATCTAGACGTTTTCAGTATTTACTCGCAAGTTTTTGTAAATTCCAGATGTTCCTAGAAAGTTGTAGACGTCTTTCGAAATTCCAGATCCTTCGGTAGTATTGTGTCAACTTCAACCAACTGTCACTTGACAGAAGTGCGTGATTCTTTTTAGCCTCGTTACAATATCTTTTATTACTTCTTGGATTAGGTTTGTAGATACATGACATTTTAAATGAAGGATTCTAAAAATATAAAGAAAGCAAAATTTACGTTAATAATGAGAAAAAAAAATTATTGTAAATATTCAAAAATGGTTTTTGTTCTCCTTATTTACAAACAGATTGTCTTCTATTGACCCTGATAACGTCTCTATGACGTCGTATAGGGACTCTATTCACCCCAATGGAGTCTATTAACCTCGATTTTTTTTTCAAAACGAGTCTTTTGATTTAATTCATCTAGATTTACAAATATAAGCAAAAAGTGGACACAAATATTTTCAAGGGGTAGAACACGTTTTAGTTTCTTTCAAAAATACAAAAAAAAAAATTATTAACTTTTTCTAAGGTTTTTAGTAAAGTTTCTGACGATAAATCTGAAACCATACTTTCTTTTGTCAGACGTTCCTAGAAATTTTGAAAGATATTTTTCAAGGTTTCCTGTTGTCATATACAAGTCTGTATTACCACCTAACAAAAATATAACGAGTCTTTTTTGCCAATTTATTTTCCCTCCCATTGTCTTTAATCACCACGCTGTCTCTATGGACCCTTAAGACTTACTTAAGACAAAGCGTAATAATAAACATAAACAATAAAAAATATTATGCGATAATAATTTTATTCGTTTTATTCGTGGTAACTACAAAGATTTATGCAAACCGTAGTCAACAGAAATTATTATAGTTATATTTTTTTCAGGTGGAAAGCTGTGTGCTATCACTACGTCAGAAGAAAACGACAGGTGACCAGATACAGGAACGGAGATGCGTACACCACGACACAGGTAAATAATGTAATGTTGATATCCACATTTATTACTATTTATTTTTAAATACTCGTATATGCATGTGTTACAGTGAATTTGTATTTCTAATGAGCCTATATATTCACTAGTAGAAATATATTTTACCTGGTCGGGCAGTGAAAACATGTCAATCAATGTGTTTACAGATTCAATGTGCAGTATCGGTGAAACTATATTTTGTCCACGAATACACGAATTTCTCAAAGCTTAGGTTAGGTTAATAATATCCGGTATATAATGTTGATATGCACAGAAGAAATTAATAATTCAGTAAGAACCTTTTCACGCAATATCTTAAATTGTCATGATCTGTCAAATTTAGTTTTAATAAAAGTTCGGAAACCAATATAATTTATCTAGTAAGATATCAGTTAAAATATTTTTCACTAGTTTGTATTAATTTCTATTGGTGAAAATCTGCTTGGATTTGACGAGAATGATCTTGAATATAATTTCACTAAATGCCAGTGAAAATATAGACTCACTAGAAAAACAGATTCACTGTAACATATGTATTATACAGTGAGTCCGGTGACCGGTGTCGTAGTCTTTAATAGCATAAAATATGGCCAATTTCAACGACAAAACGCCCCCTATATGCCAAAAAAAAAAATTTTTTAACAATTATTTTTGGTCTCTTTTTTAATTTAGGTGAAATGAAACATAATATTGATCATTATTGTTTTTTCTTTCAAATGAGGGGTAGATATTAGTTAATTGACACACCATTTTCATTTCATTGTAAGAAAATGACATATAGGGGGTGTTTTGTCGATGAAATTGATCATATTTTATGCTATTAATGACTCCGACACCAGTCACCGGACACACTGTATATGAGGAACATTAAAGCAAAAGCAGCATTATCCAAAATAAAATTAAAATTAAAAATGAAAATTCTAAATTTAATGTATCTATGTTTCCTATAAAATTTAGAATTCAGTGCATCCTAAATGATTTCTTTAGACATTCCTGCCTTTGCTTTTATGCTCAACATTTTATCTCCTCCTTTTGTATTATACTCGTACTCTTGTTGGTAATGATAATAATCTTAAATTCAGTAGTTTCGGCACCACTCGCGTCCCCCAGTGACAATAATTTGCGAAGTAATGTATTCAGACAATGAAATAAAATTGGTAATAAACCTGCCGACCTTTCTCCTGCGAACATCCCTGGCAGCCGTGAGATGGGATAGCGGATAGACAGATCCAGCATCTGACACGGGTGAGGGTAACTTTACAGCATCACTAATCCGCTGTTTAGTTACGGTCAGGAGGGCTTACATGGAGAAAAGATACTAACACCCTGTAACGCAGTGGCGGGCAGTAGGTATAAACTTTGGTAATGCTGTTACCGACTTTATATAAAAAAATATTATTTAATATACATTGCCACAGGATCGCAACTATGGGAGGCAATTTAATTAAAAGTTTTATCATTAATAAATTCGTACTAATTGTTCCATAATAATTCACACAGGTTCGCACTTCTTCTCTTCGATTCCCACATAAGTGGTCGCACTTATTTCCAAAGGATTGTTAGATACTCTCTCAATTTATTGTCGCCGCTCGCTTACTGAATCGCCGCTGATTTCTGTGAAATCACCGAATAAACAATCTGCGCGATTCGATTTTTTTTCGATTCCTTAGAGTTTACGATACTCTGAGTAACAAGTGCTTCAGTTCTATAACTTTGACACTTTTACAAAAATACTTATTGTAATAAACATCGTATGTTTTATAATTTTAACGAATTCGAAAGGGTAAAAAAAATTTAAGAAAAAACCCACTGTGCGCGCGTCCGCTCGCCTTTTATACAAAACGTAGATTTCGCGAAGCCTCGAGAACATTCTACTGGTTTTTCCATATTTCTAGTGATTATGAATAGCCCAGCTGATCATCGATTCATGTGGACCATTCAAGAGATTTCGATAATGTGCAGTTAAACTCTCTTAACAATTCAGAATATTTTGAGTATTTTAAAAATTTCAAAAACACAATACTGGATTTTGTCTCCGGAGGAATCATCATTTATCAATACATATAATAGAAAATCTCACAAAGATTTAAAAAAAAATCAATTCAATTAATTTATTTTTTATATAACATTTACATTACCAATTTAATTCGTTAATGTTTTGAATAAGTTAGAAATATATAAACAAAAACAAATATTAAACATATATGAAATCATTCATATCAAAGGTGCAGGGAAATCCTACTTCGGAAAACCCTCTCAGAGACACATACATGCAAACAAATATATATAGGAATATTTAAAGATAAGCACGTTAAGTTGGCTCTTAAAAACCTGGAATATGCCGAAAGGCTGAGAGTCTTGAAACTGCCCACTCTTCAGGAGCGACGAGCAAGAGGTGACCTCATCGAGACATTTAAGATTCTATCGGGCTTCTACAATATTCGTAATATGACAGATATGTTTACATTAAACACTAATGTGGGCCTTCGAGGACATCACCTGAAGTTGAACAAGTGTCGATTCTCATGTAACCCAAGAAAGTATGCATTGAGCAATAGAGTGGTCAATATGTGGAACAGTTTGCCTGAGGGCGTTATGTCTGCAGCCAGTGGCAACCAGTTTAAGAATAGGCTGGATATTCAAATGAGAGTCAGTGTTATGGGCCTATCAGCTTAAGCTGCCTGCCCATTATCAATAATAACAATAAGTTTATACAACAATATTTAAAAATAAGCATGTTAAGGTTAATATCACAAATCTCATCACTCAATTGTTCAATGATTTTACGCACTTTTTGAACTTTGCATAATGTCGTTTTTTTTTTTCTTAAGTTCGCTGGTAGATTATTGAAATATATATTTAATTCCTAGGTATCTGTAGTGGTGTTGCATGTTTGTTTTACTGCGCCTTGGTGTATTTAGGGTTCCAATCATATGCGCTCTTTTGCAACGTCACTTTGAACTATATTTGTGTTTTGTTGATACTTTATGTACCTAATTGTAATATTAAATTGGTTTTATATATGCTGTCTAAATTTGGGAATTTGAATTCTTTGAACAGTTATTCTGTAGGATAGGTTCTAGGTTTCTTTAAAATTATTTTTATGATAAATTTTTATATTATTTTTAATATCTGCTGATTGGTTTTATATGCTCCACCTCAGCCAATTATTCCGTATTAAAGTATGTATTGGACAAGGGTGTGATATATTATTCTAAGAGATTGTTGTTTTGAAATATTTTGTATGTATTAGTTCCTTCCATTTTAATTATTAATCTACTGATCTAATTATTTACTGTTCTTTTTCATAACATAAGGATTATTTAAATAATATTTATTACCCTAGTAATGCAATGCTATTTTGCTTATATGCGCTGCACGCCACTGGCATAGTGGTGTATCTATTGAATAGAGCACCTACCTATATCTCTTACTATGATGTTTCCATAACAACATAATCCTGGAGCCTTCAATATGTTTTCTAAGGATATTTCCCTCTGGCAGCAGAATCTCCAACGTGTGTTCTAAGAATTTTATCTCTTGTAGAGCAAGTTTTTTAAAAAACATTTTTCCGTTGTGAAATATTCTTGTTAATATTGTCACGGGACGTGGTTTTGGGAGGCAATTGAAAAAACTAGAACAATTTTAATTTTAATTTATTACCAAAAAACGGCTACCGTTCTTAATTTTATAGTCACTAAATGTCTCCAAAATATTTCACTCACTTATTATTGCACTGTTCCTTAATTTACAAAAATTAATGCTATTTCTATTGCTTTGATCACGTTCTAGTAAGCTCCGTTCAATGTTCGCACGAATGTAGAAAAATCTTTCTTTATTACCTCTGGTATCATTAACGCTGGTTCCATCGCGCTCGCTCTGTTACTAATATCGCGTGTTGTAATATCACCGTCACGAATGACTGTTCGCACTGGTTTTCTCTACGTTCTATCGCTGGAATGTCGCACGCGTTATCGCCACGTATGACTGATCCTGCGTTGCGTGACGTCGTTGTATTTATTAGTAGATTTCTTCAAGACGTTTCGAGAGACTTGTGGATCTTTCCATAGATTAAGAGACATTAGTTCTAGACGATCCAAAATAGTGTGCGTGCATGCATGTGTTATGCAATATTCGAGAGAATTCGATCATATTGCTGTCAGTATTTAGTAGGTTCACTTTTCATTACAATATTTATCAAAGATATTAACACATTTTAATTATAAACCGGAAATTTTGTTTGTCTGCCATAAACTAAATCATATAAACAGTAACAGATTGAATTTTTAGTTATGGAATTTGTTATTAATGAAATAAAAAAGTAACCCATAAAAACCAAGTTTCAATTATACTCCCTTTCTCATTTTCTAGTTGAAACAGGTTTGGCGCTTATCCCACGCGTTGGGCTCGAGTCGGGCGAAGCTACGAAATTTTTGTTGAAATTTTTTTGACGTTTGAAATTTTGAAACGTTGAAATATTTTCATAAAACTGAATAATTTGTATGAAAAAACCATTCAAAATTTGAAAAATCCAAAAATTTATTAATTTTTTTAACCAAATTTGATTCGCCACGAGTCTGCTTGCAAAGTTTCAGCTCTATTGGCTCACGGGTAAGGGATTTAAAATGGATCCAAAGTTTTTTCGTCAGATAAGAAGACAAGCAGATGCCACGAGTTAATATAAAGGGAGTAATAATAATCGATTTCAACAATGCCACTCTCTTATTAAATAATTGACATTGAGTTTAAATACACGCAAAAATATTTAGTACATTTTTTAGCAAATATGTAATTATTAACAGTGCTTTCTTCGTTGAGATATGTACTTATACTTTAGCTTCCGATTGGAAATTCTTGGTCAATGCGACTACCACACCATTTCCATCAGGACATATAAACTAAAATTAGATCAAAATTTCACCATTTTCAATTTCATTTATGACGAATTTATTAGTTTCGTATTTGTTCGTTCTAAAACATAATTTTTTCATCTTATTTTTAAATTAATAAAACGGAGCAGATGCACGTTAATTAAACCAAAGTAACCTAACTCAACAATTTGTTAAAATAATCCATTTCCAAATGCAAACTGTGCAAATTCAAGATGGTGGTACATTGTTTAAACAATCTATTTCAAAGTTTAAGTAAACTTATTCAAAGTTGGCTGTATAAATTGAGTACTGTATAAACATAAGTGCAATTACGTATTTTCCAATAATAATTGTTATCATATACTCAAATAATATTGTTGCTTAACTTGCTATACACTTTCAAATAATATTATTATCGTAAACAAAAAAGAAAGAAAGGAGTGCTGAGATGGTTTGGTCATGTGGAACGTATGAACGAGGAAAGGATGGTTAAGAAAATATATGAGGCGAATGTTGAAGGCAACAGGAATAGAGGGCGTCCGCGAAAGACCTGGCACGATCAGGTACTACAAATATTTGAGGATGGCCCTGTTAAAAGCCGCAACAACCGTAGAAGGTGTATGAGAAGATGTATGAATGTGGCCGAAGCAAAAGTGGTGTGCCAGGATATAAGAGTGTGGCGTTCAATCCTCTCTGCCTACCCCTGCAGGGAAACGGCGTGATGGTTAGTTAGTTAGTTAGTTAATTAGTTATTATCGTACCTATAACCCGTCGAAAATACGTAATTTGAATTTCAGCTATACATTAGTTAAAAGTGACGTGCTTTTACTATGTATATTTCAGCCGCCTGTTGAGGCTGTGAGAACAGCGCTATCTAGAGTAGCGTAGCGTCTTGATAACGTTAGTGACGGACATTATTAAATAGAGAATTATATATTTTTTTCTTCTTATACCTCATTATTATGTTAAACCTCATTATTATTTGAGCCATCTAATAGCGTTAGTGACGGACACTGTTGTTGAAACGACTAAAATTTATATGGGAAATGTGTATGGAAATCTTTATAGAGTGTACCGGGGCATATGTCCTGTCTGAGTTGGCTTAAGTGATCACTTTACACAATATGTATAAAATTCACAAATTCCGGCGTAAGAACATCCACACATTATCAATTTTTAATGTTTTATATGTTCTAAATCAGTTTCTTCCATATTTATTCAGGGACTATGCTAAAGGCATCTGTAGTCTTTATCATGAAATAGTTAGTATACGTAGATTTCGCAGCTGGTAATGATATCTCTATATTTTTAATGTGGAGTATTAGGCAATATTATTTTATTGTAGGTATATATGATATACTTCAGAATTATTTAACACATACACTATAATATGCCTGAAAAGTATTATTTTCAATTTATTACTTACTTTTAAAGATCTGTATATATTGTACTGTATGTAACCCGTTAAAAATGACGGAATATTAATTCGCGTCTTTGCTAAGCCCGTGTATAAAGGGCTATTTGGAAAACATTAAGAACCTCGCATGACTACGCAACCATGACCTAATATCAATAGTTATAGATATATGCGACATCAAAGTTTTCATTTTTTTTTTATATTTCTCGCTGAATTTTTGTAAAACGTTGGACTATCATTACATTAACTTATATCAAATATAAAAAATTCATTCCCTTTAATACAAGTCAAATAAAATAATACAATTTTCGAATTCTAATTGGAAGACATTCCAATTGGAATTTGTGCAGTTTATCATTTTGTTTAATTTGTTTTGAAACTAATGAATTTTTCATAATCGATATAAGTTACTATAATAAAATTTTAACGTTTTGTAAAAAATAAGTCAGAAATATTGGAGAAAAAATGCAAACTTTGATATTGCATACTTCCATAACTATTGATATGAGGTCATGGCTGCTTGAACATTTTCGACTCATAATTAGGGCCGAAATATAGTCTTGCGAGGTTATTAATGTTTTCCAAATAACCTTGTATATTTATAGTATCTTTTTGGTGGTCTACGGAGAAGCGGCCGTAGCAACACGCGCAGAGCGGCCGGTTCGGGTTTGCTGGCCCGGGGTTCAAGCCCCGTCTCCGGCAGTTTAATTTGGTTTTTTAGCCCTGAATTCGAACACAATTGCCGACGTTAAACGAAGTTACGGACGGACGGACACACAACGAAATTACGTTTGATTCTGGTTTACCCAATATGATTTTTTTTCCGTAATATCGGTTATAATAAAAGCCGTCATAACTTAGCAAACATATTATGCATGTTGCCCGAATAATAAAAAGATTGAGTTCGGCTGGGTTAGAGCTATTAACACTATTGACTAGCTGTAACCCGTCAAAAATGACAGCACTTTAACATGTCGGTTCCTAAGGAATAAGTATTTATTTTTCATACAAAAAATAAAAGAAAAAAAAATTAAAAAATATATACATTTTTAATACTAACGAAAAAAAAAGAAATGTAATTTAAAAAAAGATTTTTTCACTGTAAAGAAAAAAAGGGGGAAAAAAGAAAAGAATGAAAAAAAATACGTAAAAATGAAAAGAAAAAGTTTTTTCATGAAAGATGTGGGAAAAAAAGAAAAAAGAAAAAAATTACTATAAAGAAGTAACGGACGTTACACGAAGTCGTTAATGTCACTAAATGAGAGTCACATTCAGTGAAATTAACGACATCTGTGGGGATTTAGGAGAATGAAAATGGCTTTGTACAGGCCGCATGGAAAGGTTGTTACAATGCATATATGAAGTGTGGCATGTAATTCAAATATATACAACTTCCAAAAATTAGTACGCGTGGTATATTCTATCATGGGTGGAAATGGCGAATGTCACATTGTGTAAAGTGATCACTTAAGCCAACCATAAGATAGGTCATAAGTCCTATGTACACCCAAAAAAAAAGACTTCTTTACCTACTTTCCCATAAAAAAACTACAGTTTCGTCTCTGTGAGACATCTATAATATACATTAATGGGTTACACGATGTTACTGGGACAGGCAGACAGATGGACGGACGGATAGACAGACAACGAAATTATTATAATTGAGATCTCGCCTTCCTCTTAACCCGTTCGTGTAGATTTCCATGGTGCTATTTATTAATTAAAAAGAAATTCTCGATAAATGAAATAAATTCTAAGAGTAACGTATTTATATGATTGATACGTTTCCGCGTATTTTATTCGTATTTTTATTTTCAATGCGGGTAACTCATGACTACTTGTAATTCTTTCTCAGCCAGATTTTTTTGTGTTACGACTTTGTGTGGTGTCATGTGGTATTGACAAGGAGTACAGGATCGAAACAACTTGTAAAGAAAGAAAAATGGAATGATTTATGGAAGCAAATTCGAAGAGGATATTTATGAATATTTTTTATACAGGGTATCTCGCAGCCAGCCGCAAAAATTTCGGGCGAGTCCTGTTTACTCAATTTTGAATAAAAAATATTCCTTCCACTCGTTGAAATAATAGGTGAGAATATGAAAAATAAGCAACATCAATATATACATTTTTTATCTTTTGTAAAACCTTAAACAATCAAGAAAATAATTTATACATAATATTGAAAATTCATTCGATTCGATAAAATTATTAAAACCATGAAAAAGATATATGGTTTAAATTTCTGCACTGTTTTTTTAATTTTATTTGAAAATTTTTAGTATAATACTGAATTTTATCCCCAGGGTTACACCATTAATCAAGATATATTATAGTTGTCTCATAGAGACGAAGTTACATTTTATTTTAATATGGGAAAGTATATATGGAAGTCTTTTTGGGTCTTCATAGGGCTAACGGCGTGTCGTACGGATGGCTTAAGCAATCATTTTACACAATTTAACTTTCACCAATTCTATACATGACAGACTATCACATCTATCAAATATTTGGTGAACGTTACGTAAAAAATAAAATAAAATATAGCTTCGTCTCTGTGAAACATCTATAATATACCTTGATCAATTTTATTTGACTTGTATCAAAGTGAACGAATTTATAATTCGATATAAGTTACTTTCATGACACTCTAACTTTTTATCGAAGATTAGACAAAAATATTGAAAAAATAAATGCGAACTTTGATGTCGCTTACTTCCTTAGCCCATATCATTTCACTCAAATTGTAAATAATATTTTCTACTCAAAATTGAAGGAAGAAGACCACCACAAAGTTTTAGCTACTAGCTACCATACATCTTGCATTTTTTATTAACATTGACAAGAAAATTTCATGTACATTTGCGGTTATGGAAGGATCATTTTTCATCTATAATATTTTTAATATTCAGTCGCTTACATTTATTTTACTTTAATATTGTTTGTTGCTAACTATAAATTAATTTATGCTTTCTTAACCAACTTTGCAGTAAACTTGTAATATCCTAAGTCAAATAAAGCAAATATTAATATCATTTTAAAAACGAAACTTAATGAGCAATTTTTTTAATTTAACTATACATATATTCGCTATTCCTTAGTTATATATGTATATATATATATATATATATATATATATATTATATATATTTATATATATATATATATAACTAAGAATTGAAATAAATAAAAGAAATAATAATATAATGAACAACAGAGACGATAGCATTCGACTTCCGACCGCATGGAGTAACATTCTTAATAATAATAATCAAATTTCTAATACAAATAATATTAATAATAATAAACCAGAAATCACTATGAAAACACCGAAGCAATTAGGAAATCCAACCTTCTCAACTTTGTATAATGACAATAATAAAGTAAATATACGGATTACTAGAAGCCGAACAAAACACATTAACGGCGTCGCTGGAGAAACCCACTCCTCCACAAACACCTGACGCAGAATTTTTCAAACTTCCACTTGACGGTGAGCTCCGGACCCAAACGGTTGTACGCTTTTTGGAGAAGCAGCTCATCGACAAGGCGCCCTGAAGATGAACAGTGAGATCTGTTCGAAACGTCGGCAGACGACTGGTCCTGACGACCAGAATTTGACGCGGGTTACCCCCAAAGTAGTTAGAACTAACATATATATATATATATATATATATAGATATATATAATATAATATAATAATATAAATATTATATATATATATAACTAAGGAATAGCGTGGTACATTTTTTTGCAGTGTGAAGAATGAAGTTAGCTAATAAAAGAATAACTCTTGAATCAGAACAAAATTGTTTTTTTCCCAAGGTTAGGTTAGGTCTCTATTAGTTTTATTTTAGACTACGATCGATAGCAGAGTTATTCAGGTTTCGTAATAAAAATTACACATCTTGGAATGTGTAAATTCGCAGGCGTGGCACTCAATAACTGATATTTACTATCGATTTTTAAGAAATTCATAAAATTGGCGATATCTCGAAAACAATCTTTATAACTGAGGTCGTACCTTCATATTCTGATCAGTCATTATAGACATACCACTGTAACTTGGCGTGCGAGAGAGGGCGTCGCTGTCGCATAACAGAAGTTGCCAGGGTGTAAATTTATAACACAATACATAACGTACAGAATGTCCGGTGTCGTATTAAATACAGAAATTTGGTCGGGCAGCACTAAAGAAACCATGCAGTGATGGCGGCCGTTCTATCTGTCAGGCTGTCAGACGATAATATCGGTCCATTGTTCGCTTTTTCAGCTTCGCAAAACTTTAATACTTCATTGGCAATTGTTCTTGCACCATCCCGGAATGTTTAGGATGTTTTGGACATAATAATTCAGTGTATATTGGTAATCAAGATGACACGGCTCGCGCTCAAAGACGAGAATGAACTGAATGACAGGGCGAGGGGTTACCGGGTGTGGGCGGGGCGGGTTTTAGTTCAAAATTCGCCGCACGCCGAGTTACGTTGGGCAAGCAATAGTTGGCCTATCAGCACCCAAAGGATGACTTTAATTTTCGAGACACACATTATGCTTGTAATAATAATGAGTAACAGAATATACTTTTTATTAGAAGTCGAAATAAAATAAAGAGTAGTGCTATAATTTTGTTTAGTTTATATTTTACTAGCTGTGCCCGCGGCTTCGCGCGCGTAGATTTTTAGTAACTTTTAGTCATATTTAATCAATTTGTGTATTAACCTTAACATGTAAGATACATGTCCCCCAGAACTGTTATATGGAACATTTTGAGTTCTCCAACTTCTCTATTAAAAGTATTTTAATATATCTTACCGTTACGGCAGCATTCGTAAAAAACGCATCGCTCGACCATTTTTTCGTAAAATAGATCACCACGAAAAGCCTTTTTATTTTAACGGGATTAAATCACAGTATACTAAGAACAGTAATACGTCTTTATACAATCTGGCCGCTACCCATTAGAATGTGTGCGTGCGTGCTCGGCGCCGTGTACGCACGCACTGTGACGCACACATTGACATAGAATATGGGGGCACAAGGCGGCGGCAGTAAGGGCCGTGCCTTCGGTGCCATTCGCGCTCGCAGCCGCCGCTTTAGAAAAAAATTGCGCTTCCTGAAAAAAATTCCTTTTTTCATGTTTGTGGTGCTTTACTAAAAAGGTGTGTTGATTATCACAAATACTGTGAGTTTTTAAAAGTCTACGTTGATGTTAATCAGCGTCCTTGCAAGTTAAGTGCAGAAACTAGGTATACTAATAACAGAAATTTTCGGGTTTCGTGTCTACCTTATGCGTCGGAATCTCAGACGCTACAAGTTAAAAGAAAGGGAGTAAAAATAAAGTGACAACCCTAGCGTCAATGCAAGAGTAGGCTAATAACTCGCTGACAGGCCGGAGATAAACTACTGTTCTGGGTATACTGTGATAATATATAGCTCATGTCCACCCTTAAAGTCCATTCTAAATATTGGTGAAAGAAAATTTTTTGAAATCGAATAAGTGGCTGGTAAGGAGATTACCTCCTACATCCAAACTTACAAACTTTGCCTATTCATATATTGTCATCGCCCAAGTACAGAGTTTATGGATGCCAAGGTCAACGCTACAAGATGGCGCAAAAAGTGACGAGGGAAGTATAAAAAAAATGAAGTGTGAAAAGTAAAAACACATGATTCTCCCTATAACAATGCTCATCGATAATTCTAACAGATAGCGCATATAATGAAGTGGTATATAAAAGGCGAAAAAAACGCGTAATTCTCTATGTAACAATTTCCATCACTACCGCTACCAAGATGCTACGCTAGGTGGCGTTGTTCTCATGGCCAAAAAATGTAGTAAAAGTACTTAATTTTTTACTCCCTTTCTTTTAACTCGTGGCGTCTGCTTGCTTGCTTGCCGGCTTGCCGTCAAAAAAAACTTTGGATCGATTTTTGACCCTTTTCCCGTGATCCAATCGGGCTGAAACTTGGCAAGTAGACTCGTGGTGACGATCAAGAAGATCTGTCAAATTTTCTTTAAAAAAAATTAATAATTATAGTATAATTTCGGATTTTTAGAAATTTTATTGGTTTTTTCAAAATGGAATCATTAGAAAAGTTTGATTAGCAACGGCGGCCCGATAACGTCGCGGAATATTTTCTAAATTTGAATCTAAATTGACTGACAAATGTTTTTAGAATTTAATCTTCAAAGCGTGAAGTTTCTTATCAAAGCTCAAAACATTTTAGAAATATATTAAATTACTGTAAGTTTAGTGTTATGTTATATGTTTTAATTCGTCTTTAATTGTTGTTATATTTTACAAAGAAATGAAGTATAATAAAAACTTGGTTTTTATGGGTTACTTTTTTAATTTATGTTCTAATTAATTATTTTACAGAGAAAGGGAGTAAAAACTTGGTTTTTACGGGTTACTTTTTTACCGATCATAACTAATGTAAATATTACTTTTTGAATATTTTTTTTACATTACTAAAATTTATTCACACCCCTAATGTAGGTACCTACTTTTAAATTGATTAGCCTATTTCATAAAAACAATCTCTGCGATTAGGCGTAGGCCGCGAAGGGCGGATTGGGGGAGTGGGGAGGAGGGGGCAGCGTCGTTATCAAATTCCCCGCGCGAAATATCCGCCGCATCAGCTGATCGAATCAGCGGGAAACGTAAATTCGAGGGAAAATATGAACGCGTCAACGCGCGTATAAAAAAATGGCGGTCGTTTATATCGAGCGCGCTGGTTTCAGCGGGCGTTTGAATTACGGAGATCTAACCGTGGCAACCTAGCGGCGAAAATTTAAAACTAATGATGCATCCGAAGCTGACTTTTTATACGTTAATCTCACTTCACAGAAGAAATGTTCTTTTACATTCGTGTAAAAAACATTAATTAACTGAGTAGTAGATACTAGGTACCTAGTACTAAGTATCTACTACTTGAGTATGTCTAATTCAACTTATTAAAGAACCGTATAGGTTCTATTTCTTCTTCTTCTTCTTCTTCTTCTTCTTCTTCTTCTTCTTCTTCTTCTTCTTCTTCTTCTTCTTTTTATTTTTTATTTATTTTTATAAAATCGTTTTTAGTGTTCTAGACAGCGCAAATTTTTAATGAATATTTATATGTAGGTACGCATAATATGTTTTTTAATAAATATAAAGTATACTTCATTACCTAGAATTCTTACTTAGGAAATTAAAAAATATTCAATACTAATAAAGTTATAATATTTTAAATTAGCAAGAAATTTTTACGTTTTTTGTTGATATTAAAACGCTTTTTATTTATTATTATTATTATATTTATTATTATTCAAGAGATGATTTTAAACAGTATATTCTATTTATCCCCGTATTTTGAGGCTTTACTCTCTAAATAAAAATTATTTTCTAATAAAAACACCTTAAATAATATTTTAAATTAAAAATTCCAAGGTATGAAATGTGCCAATAAATAACGTAATTATAAAATATAATGTCCTTGGCAGCTGCACTATGCATTTCCAGTGAATTTCCAGCCTTAAACACGATATCATGACAATATTTACAAATTAAAATTATTTATTTTAATCTTTAACAGTTTTTATGTATTTGCACATATGAATAATTGAGGTACTGCATCTTGACAGGCGTCTTTCCTACCCACGCCCACTCGTTTTGAATGGAAGGCTTCGAGGCTCTGCGGAGCACCATTCAGGCTTTATCTGCAGCTATTAGTGGTCTGGTAGTCTTGGGGGGGTGACTATCTCGGGAAATATTTACGATGCAAATGGGCAAATCAATTACAGAAAAGAAAACAAATCCCTTACCTTTTCTCAACAGAATTGATTCGTATAAAACATTTTGTTTTCTTATTATGCACTCGTACATTTAAAAAAAATCTGTGTCATAAAGAATTACAAACAAATTGAGAAAAACAATGATTTAGCAAACGCAAAAAATTCAACATTAAGTTTAGGATTAGCATATTTAAAAAAAAATATAAATTCATAAAGTAGTTAAAAGCAATGCTGCTGGTAATTTTTAATTATATTTTTTTATATTATTATTATTAATGAGACACTTACAGAATAGTGGGTACAAAACCCATAAAAAACATTACTGTAACGAGGCTAGAAAGAATCACGCACTCCTGTCAAGTGACAGTTGTTTGAAGTTGTCACAACATCGAAGACTCCAGAAGGGCCTAGCGTAATCTGCGGCTTTCGGGAAGCATCTATAAAAGCCTGGAAGCCACGAGAAAGTTCTCCTAAATACTGGGAAGGCCTAGAAGGTTCGATACCAGCATTGTCCAGATATAAATACGGGCCAGGCCGCGCGCGAGTAGTTATTTTAGCGCGCTTAACTGTGAAAACCAACGTGAACGTGACAGCCGCAGGCTGCGGAGGCCAGGGTGGCCAAACGAGTGATAATTCGACAGCGAATAATCTGGAAATGTTCTTACGTAGCGAAATAAACCAAAACGAATACGTTCGGAAACTGGATAAAATATTCTAGTAAATATTGAATGTAGTGTTAAAGCGATAATGAGTGTCTATTCACAAGTGATAAATTACGAAACAGTTTAATTTAAAGAATAGCATCGAATTTAATAGTTTTAAGTGACTGTGAACATTAAATAATTAGTTAATCATTAATTAATAAATCTGTAATTAATTTCCAGCGTTTTCGTTTATTCCTCCCGCAGCCACGACACGTGACAATACATTATTATTTAAAACTTAGCCCACTATTCCAGTTTTGTATCTTAGGCCTGCTCTAGCATTATGCATATACATATTTAGTGTATCAATGCAGTGTGATCATGAAAGAAATCCCATCCCAATCGTAATAATTTCGTCGTCTGTCCATCCGTCCGTCCGTCCGACATTACTTCGTGTAACGTCCTTTCTTAAAAGTATTTTTTTTCTTTTCATTTTTTTAAACTTATTCCTTGTGAACCGACATGTAAAAGTACCGTCATTTTTGAGGGGTTACAGCTAGTGTATAAATCAAACACTTGTGTAAGACCAATTTTGAGTTTAATATACGCTTCTTGTTTTGAGAACTATAGTTGACAATATAAACTAATAAACATTGTAATAAAATAAAATATCTTAGGTACTGAAAGTGGGTGGGTTATGTTATGTGTGGGGGAGGGGTGGTTGCCGTGGGTGGGGCTCGATCTAATGGAAACAAAGACAGGAGGGATGAGGAGTTTTAGATAATTATATTATTAATTAAAGTATTTCCAGTTTTAGAAAAGCATTCTCTTCAATACAAGTCAAATAACAATTAAAATAAATTTGAATTAGAATATTTTTGGCAAAATTTTAATAATTTAATTTGACTTGTATCAAAGCAAATGAATTTTTAATATTCTTCATCTTCTTCTTTTTCTTGTGCCCTAGCTATCATGTTGGCTATCATCAATTTATTTACGGCGGCCCGGAATAACTCTACATTAAACTGGCCAAACCACCTTCCTTCTTCCAGCGCCCGGACTTCCGGCAATGTTTCCCTGAATTATGAAATGCATGATCTAGTACTTCTCCGAAGTCTCATCTCATGTCTGAGATCTTGAAGTTTTCGGATTTTTATTGCTTTCATTTTATTCTTTACTAGCTATGCCCGCGCGGCTTCGCACGCGTAGATTTTAATACACTGTTTGGATCGTCGTAGACCTTTCGCCAACCTTTTAGAACATTCTTCTTCCAGAACTTTCAAGAAATTTATCGAATGTACAGGAACCTTCTAGACACACCGACACATTTCGCCACTCAGTTTAGAACCTTATAGAACTTTCGGGAATTTTCTAGAATCTTCTTCTTCCAGAACTTTCAGGAGCAGGTTTTTCCGGAATCTTCTAGACTCACCGACACAGACGGCGTGCCTATTTTGAAACAATCTGAAGAATTTGCGGTCTTCCCAGAACAAAACAATGTACCAGAAAGCAGATTCCACTCCCACCCACGCACAGCCACCCTCACCAAACTCGGATATTTTCGATGTGACACCAAGGGCTATCCACCACCATAACCACTGGTGGGTGGTTGTGGCCGTTTGTGGCGAAAACTTGGCGGGTAGGGAAACACGGGTTTCTTTATATATATATATATATGTATATTGATTCATCCGAACCATAACATCATCATTGGTAACTCAGTCACCTAAGACTACTAATTTAGAATTTACAGAATTGTATATTTTACATATCCAGCCCTTGCAAAATCGTGTTTCTTATAAGTTTATAGGCTATATTTCTTATGAATTTCGAATTCAGTGTATTTAAAATTAATAATAAAAGACTACTGCATTAATTTTTTTAGATATCGCTGCCTTTGCTTTTATACCCCACATTTGGTATATTGAAAAAATATTGTAATACAAATACAATACAAAAAAGCCGCGTTATCTCCATACTTGTTGATATTAGGACATTTTGGCTTGAATATTTATTTTGTTTTGAATATTATTTACAATTTATTTTATCATTTTTGAGACATTTTTTTTAATTTATCATGAAAATTATAATGTGTACTCTGATGTCACTTTAGGACCAAGAGTTAGGGCACAGTATAGTAAACATACAGTATTATATCTTCATACAAACAGCCGAAACGACGCCCTTCGAAATCTCGGTATACTTCGGTTCTATACTATATACTCGGTATACGCGCGGTCGCCGCAGGGCTGCAGTAACGTACGGACGCAAGCACTGTGAGACGCTCCCACGCATACATTTACGTCAATTTATGGCACCCCAAACCCTAAAGAGTCAGTCAATGAGGAGCCCTGGTGCGTGTTTAACCAAGGTTTAGTACCAAGCGGCCGTAGGTATTTATTTCAAGGATACTGCCGAGACAACATACTGTATACTTTACTATACAGTGGTTAGGGTCAATAATGACCTGCCGACGGTAAAAAAAAATTTTTTTGACAAATTAATAATTAATAAAAAACGTTTGTTGACTAATTTTGTTATACCTGTATATTATGTGCTCGTAAAAATAAAACTTTAATTTACGCCAGTGAAACGAAAACCCTTGACAACCGAAGCTTTATTGACCGTCAACTAATTGAACCCACTAGCTACGAATTAAACTTTGCTTTCAGCGGTTTAAAAATATAATCGGTAGTTTAGTTTTAGGTATAGAAACCATTGACGATTAAAATTGTTGGTCTTGTGGTTAGGTTAGAACTCTCGCGTCGTGATTTAAAGGTCACGGGTTCGAATCTCACTCCAGACCAGCAAGTTAGTCCTAACCAGCAAGTTAGCACAAACATTTAGCTTAGTTAGTAAGAATATTGATGTGACACGTATTCCGTGTTCACATCTTTATTTAAAAAAAATATGTTAGTTAACGGTTCAGAAGAAAATTCTCCAATTAAAGTCCAATCTAGTGTTGAAAAGTCGGCGTTTATTGGTTACACGATATTTCAATCGCTTACATTTTTTTGCGTAATTTACGGAATTTAAGATTTTTGACAGCTGAAATCTCTTGAGGTGGTTAAATATTGTACGAGATGCTAAAAAGAATGTACTCACTAACCGAACCCCTGGAAATATGTCATTTGGAACAACACTATCGAAGGATCGAGAACAGCCTATAACAATCTAGGGTGATCTACAACCTTTGAAAACGTCAAAAAACGTCTTTAAATGCCTAGTACAACCGAGAAGCAACGAGAACATCCTCCTAAACATTACAGTAATCTAGAAAATATGAAAATGCAAGCATTTTCGGGTATGAATACGGAACTAGGCCACGGCGCAAGAGTTGGCTTGATTGACAGTTTGCTCAGTGTGAAATTGGCCGCAAAGTACGCGCGAGACGACGTCCAGTGTGGCCAATCATGAATTGCGAAGCGATAAATAAAGCGAATAATCGAGCGAAGTACCTTATTGGCGTTGAAAATAAATGCGATTAATACTACGAGCGAGAATCGAGAACGGATTGGTCTAGTGAATGTTACGCGTTACCCAGGGATAATGTTCATTTATGAGTGATATACTGCGAAATAGTGTAATTGAGAGAAAAGCGTTCAGTTTAATTCGTTTTAAGTGACTGTACATTGAATGGTTGATAACTCAAAACATGATTTTATCGAATGTCAATAAATTTAAAAATTTATTCGGTTGTTCCTCTCGCCCACAGATATATTTGTCTTCAATTGGGCAGGAATATACTTGTCTAGTGTTGTGGATAATTCCGTTACATACTGTTTATTTAGAGGTCAAATCTCTTTGAGGATATCATAAAAATAGGTAAAAAGCTTAAATACAAGGTAAAAAGCGAATATAGTCGTTTTCGTTCTTCATGTGCTATTTTACACATGTTTTCATTAATATTTTCAACACTACTAGACGCCGGCACCTCACGTGAGTTAGTCTGTTATATATATTGTTTATTTAGAGGTTAAATCTCTTTGTTAATATCAAAAATTAAACAGGTATAAAGCATAGATACAAGTTAAAAAGCGAATGTAGTCTTTTTCGCTCTTTCTGTGCTATTTTACACATATCTTCATTCACATTTTCAACACAACCAGACGCCGGTACCTCACGTGAGTTAGTCTGTTATATACTGTTTATTTAGAAGTCAAATCTCTTTGTTAGTATCAAAAATTAAATAGGTAAAAAGCGTAGATACAAGGTAAAAAGCGAATATAGCCTTTTTTGCTTTTTATATGCTATTTTACATATATTTTCATTAATATTTTCAACACTGCTACGCGCGGGTACCTCACGTGAGTAAGTCCATTACATACTGTTTATTTAGAGCTCAAATCTTTTTCTAAGAATCAAAAATTTAAAAATAACGATTCTTCTTCAATAGGGCAAATTTTTATACAAAATAAACGAAACAAAATTTCGTTTTATCGAAGTAAAAATTTCAATACAATTTCAGTAACGACATTTTAGTCGATATTATTGACGAGAAGATACCTTGACGTTGCTTATTGATAATTATAACCGAACGGAATTCAGTATTTTACTGACCGACTTCGAAACGTAGGTATGTGGAGAGAGTAAACATTACGATAATGGAACGATAACAACGGAAATTAAGTTGTGCCACCTGACTCAAAGCTTTTTTCTGTTGCTATCGAAGAGGTGGAAAATATTCAGGGGTATCTTACCTGCTGTACCGATATCCCAGAAAATATATCTTTATTTATTTATTTTAGGAAAAGTTGACAGCAAAGCATAAATTAACATACAAGAAATAAGAAATTGTAAATTATGCCAATTGTAAACTTTCCACTTAAGATTAATTATTAAAGATATTAGCAAAGTGATGTAGGATTAGGATAAAGGAAATAAATATGGTAATATTTTTTTTTTGGGTCGCAATCCTAGGATTGGTCTGCAATAAGCACTCGCCCTCTCCACACCTCTCTGTCACCTGCCAGCCTCTTCATCTCTTGGTAGGTGCTACAGCGCACATCTCCGATAATCTAGTCTACGTAGCTTAATCTCGGGCGGCCTCTACGATTGTTGCCTTCAACATTTCCCTCGACGATGGTTAAAAGCAGGCCCGGATGCCTTATATTATGGCCTATCCAAATTGCTCGCTGTTGGGCGATTCTGTTAAGGAGCCGCCTCTTTTCGCCCACCCTGCTCAACATCTCGTCGTTTCGGATATGTTCTGATCAATGGATCCTCGCCATCAGCCTGTGGGACTACATCTCAAAGGCCGCTAGCCTCCCGGACATGCTCTGGCCGATGGTGCATGTTTCGCTGCCATACATCAGCACACTCCAGACAAGAGTTTTAATCAAGTTTTTCCTAACCTTTTAATCTATGTTGGGAGATTCAAGAATTTTGGACTTATTGTTGAAGGCAACTCTTGCCTGCTGTATTCTGCTTATGACGTCAGCTCCTGAGAGGTCATTTTGGGAACTTTTGCTACCCAAATATGTGAATTCTATCACTTGTTTGATAGCGACGCCACTCAAAACAACATTTGTCGACACTTCTTCTCTTCCAACAACCATGTTATAATTAATTTAAATATAAAGTCAATTAGTTAAGGTGCGGTTGTAAAGTTAATTTTCGTTGAATGTCCCGAATAGTTGAGTTAAAAATGTCTTTGTGGTTATAATTTACGTTAAATGAATTTGTGGAACTGTAGATGAATGATTTTTGTTTAGAATTGGTATTGCAAAGAGGGAGATGAAAAGTAGGTGACTGCCTGCTGTTACGATTTGGGATGTGGAACGATAGACATTGAAGGAGATCTGCAGTATCAACTAAGTTGTGTGCGATTCTAAATAACATTACAGAGTCCACTATATTTCTACAAAAACTTAAATTCTGTATGTTAAAGTGTTTTTAAGCATCTTCATTTCTAACATAAGATCGAATTTTAACAGTTTTTATCAAATTGAGGACACGACATTGAATGCAATAAAAATTATGTTACGTAAAATAATTTTTTCATCAAAAAACCCCGCTTATAAAATGGACGATTAAAATTGCAACTTTGTCACGAAAACTACGACTAGAGCACTCCACAACTTTTTTCAATACGTGTTTCGACCTCCCCCTTCGCCCTTATTTTCCGAACCCCAACTCCAACAGATATCTTCCCTTCATTTAAGTAACTAAAAAATGTATAAATCGCGAAGATTTTTTTTTAACACCTACCTGTTTCTAAACCACTGTACCTTTGTCTGGACGGACGCACAATAACTGTTCCATAAACTAAAAATATAAATAATTCAAAAGTTTGGCGGAGGTTTGAGGTGAGGTTTGACCGGGAGATATTGAAATGAGGAATATATTAAATTATAGGCTGTTCGTATAATTCAATTGGTTATTAATTATACTACATTTAGTATAAAGGGATTTTGTTTTTTTTAATATTTTTAAATTATATTTAAGGTCTCTATTATGTTGGCTTGTTTCTAATAGATAGTTTATCAAATTCTGTGAAATAAACATATACGCTATAAACATTAAAAAAAGATGACTACCCCTTCAGTTCTTTGCATAATGCATTGAATGAAAAAATTTTCCAGAAATATTGCAAAAATAATGCAAATTTTGATACCGCTTACCGCCGTAACTGTGGACATTTCAAAGAATATTTTCTGTACAAAATGGAATAAGGAAGTTTCTCTCGTAGTTTTTGCTACTAGCTACGAAACACCCTGTATAATTTTCTAAAAATATGTACATTATTCGTGGATATATTATTGTGATGTTCTCGTCCTTAGCGTTAGGAGGAGAATTTTGTAGGTACTCGGGAATCCAGAGCTGTTTCGCTTCAAGATATTTTTTTAAAGGAGCTCACGCGACAATATTGCGGTATTCGGGTAGGGAACAAGTTGTTACCGAAGTGGTAGCCGAGTGGTAAGAGAGCGCGTCAATATGGCGCCTCTTAATTTAGACCCATTCGCTCTCTCACACTGTCCGTCTCTCTCATCCATTCGGACAGACGTTCATCCAGATACATTACCGTTATTGACTGTTTTATTTATTTTTCAGGTTTACTTTGAGCGCGTCAACTCGCACAGCGCCTCGGCCACCTTCGCGCACGCGTACTGCGGGTTCAAGGACGTCTCCAGGAACCTGATCCTGGACTCCAGGGGACCAATCACGAAGATCCGCTTCAGCAAGGGCTTCGCCTTCTCCAACATAGAGGCCGCCAGCGGTGAGCCTGCGAAGTTTGAGATGTTTATTGATAGGAAAATCATTAATCGTTTCATTTGATTTCTCGACTTTTTGAAGTTATTTCGACGTTTCTAAAAGATATAAAAGTTTCCAAACTCTACTACTGGACTGCATTGAATCCACCTCTTAATCAATCATGAAACATTAATTGTAATGAGTTTTACAACATCTGAGAAATGATATTATTTTAAAGGCACAATTATGCGATATACTTTTTCTAAAGGGTTATTTGGAAAACATTAATAACCTCACAGGACTTATTCTTCCATTTCGAAAATGTTCAGGCAGCCATGGAGTTATGCTATATCAAAGTTAGCATTTTTTTTTAATATTTCTGACTTATTTTTTTACAAAACGTTGAACAATCATTACAGTAACTTAAGTTACGGACCGACAGACAGACAACGAAATTCGTATATTTAGATATAAAATAATTTAATATCTTGACAAAATTTTTATATAATGTATGTTCTGAGAACACAATTACTGGATTTGTCCACAGCGGGATTATTATTTAAATAAGATTAATTATAGATGTCTCACAGGGACGAAGCTTTTTTATGAAAAAATTGTTTTGAAGTCTCCTATACGATGGCCCAGGGCTTTCTAACTGTATGAGCTGGCTTCAGTGAACACTTTACACAGTCCATACTGTATCAAATTTTTGAAAGTTGTATGTGTGTTCCAAATTGAAACCTTCCATATATTTGCAGGGACTATGCTAGTGACATCTGTAGTATTTATCATGACATACTACACATAAATTTCGCAGCTGGTCATGATACCTCTATATTTTTAATGTGGAATATTAAGCAATATTCTTTTTAATATATGTCACAGTGAATTTGAATATCTAGTGAGTCTATATTTTCACTAGTAGAAATATATTCTACCCGGTCGTGCAGTGGAAACATATCAATCAATAAATTTACAGATTCACTGCGCAGTATCGGTGAAACTATATTTTGTCCACGAACGCACGAGTTTCTCAAAGCGTAGGTTAGGTTAGGTTAATAATATCCGGTATATAATGTTGATATGCATAGAAGAAATGAATAATGCAGTTAGAACCTTTTTCACGCAATAACTTAAATTGTTATTCTAAGAGATCAACCAATATAATTTCACTAGTAAGATATCAATTAAAATATGTTTCACTAGGTTGTATATTTGTTCACTATGTTTCACTAAGTTGTATATGTGTTCCAATTTTATGAACCTTCCGTATATTTGATTGGAATATCTATAATTAATAATAATAATAATAATAATAAGGAATAATAGAGACATCTGTAGTCCTTTCTCATGAAACAGTATGCATAGATTTTGCAGCTAGTTATGATACTTCTACATCTTACAATGGAATTGGTGAACGTTGCAATGTGCAATGATCACTTAAGCCAGCTCATACAGGTTTTTCGTATAAGAGACTCCCGCACACGTCTCTCATACAAATAGCTTCGTCTTTGCGAGGTTTCAATAATTCATCGTAATTTAATATTTATCTCATTTTCATCCTTTTAGATTTAGATTTTTGGAAATAAATTCCCCTTTACACAAAGTATGAATTTTCATTCTTCCAGAGTTTGAAGACCAGCGCTCCAGGTTCTTCGCCCAGCACGAGCGGTTCGACATGTACATGGAGATGAGGGAGGGGCTGGACCTGGTGGGCGTGAGCTCCTTCAAGGAGTACATGGTGGCCTACAGGTGAGCCAGGCAGACATCAAAAATAAACAAATCGAGCGTTGACCTCTCGCAATTAAAAATATCAATTGAGCAGCAACAGAAATTAAAATAAAAATATAAAAAAGCTAATACCTACCTATATATTTATTAATTAGTAAATGTTAATTAGTAAATAAAAAGTAATGATAATGTATATGCACTTATTTATTATTGAATTTTGCTGCAATAGGTAACTATCGTATTTTTATTTTGAAATGTGTTTGGTCAATTATATGTTTTTATTTATTTTCATAGATGGCGGTTGTGTGCCGCCATACATATTGTATGAAAACTTCGAATAAATATTTAAAAATAATCAAATAAATTACATAAAATTTGAAAATGTAAATCATCAAGGGTAGTTATTGTTTACATTAATGTTAAAAAAAAATAGTATTTATTAGATAGTTTCGAAGTTGTAAGCCAAAATATATATAAATTACAACATCCACACCCTCGACACCAGCCGTGCAGCATATATACAAAATCAGAAGCCTTGACTGTTGGAAATGTGCGTCTTCGCCGTGATGGCATTTGCTGGACATTGATTGGTTTATAGATGATGATTTTTTTCCCCATCGCGCTCGCGCAGCGCACGGTCATTGCTTAAATTAAATCTTATTTCCTGTTACGCATTTCCGTCCATTTTCACGAAATCACTGCCACAGATTGCAGGAAAGCGAGAGAAAAGATGTAACACATCAAAAAATTCTGCCATCTATTGATCCCTGTTATATGTCTCCACGAACTTTTTTATAAAAACCATTAAACCGACAGTCTCTCACATTTTGCCGTCGATTTACCAAGCTGCTGTGGCGAAACTGGATAACGCACCGCTCCCGAATAGGGTGGAGGGCCGGTGGCAGCTAAAATATTTTTTAATCGTGATAAATTATAGTCTCACAGAGACGAAGCTATTTACGTGAGAAGCGTGTATGGAAGTCTTTTGCACGATGGTCCATGGCTTGCAACCTGTATGCGCTGGCTTAAGTGATCACTCTACACAGTGCAACGTTCACCGATTCCATCGTAAGAATATCCACACAGCGAATTTTGTTGAAAGTTCTATATATGTTCCAAATAGGAATCATCCGAATATTTCAAAGGACTAGAGACATCACAAAACATAGATTTCACAGCTGGTAATAATACTTTTATATTTTTAATTTGAATTTTTAAGCAATATTCTTTTAAGTAATACAGGTTGTAAGCCCCGAGTTATCGTACATTCCATACACGTTTCTAATGTAAATAGCTTCATCTCTGTGAGACTTCTATAATTTATATTTATTAAATACTAATCCTGCAGTGGACAAATCGAGTTAATTGTGTTCTCAGATGTAAAAATATTTTTTCATCGATTTGATTTTTCTGTCTTTTTCTAATTGTTTCATAAATTTGTTTAAATTCATATCTATCTTATCATCATGATTGTGTTTGTAATTTTTCAGGATTTTCCGATCACTTAATAGAAACGGAACATAAAGATAATAAATATTAAAAACTTTATATTAGAAGAACAGTAACAGCACGTTATAATTAAATATAAATAATCAACAGAATCTAACGGTAATTAAATAAAATTATAGCAGGAATAGTAAACACCAGATTTTATATCATGGAAGATGTACTTCCCTAGAATCGATGGAGATACTTAAACAATTATTTGATTTGTTCAATTTATTTTGCATGATGGTGAAATGTTTTGTGGTTGCATCTTGTGTGCATATACCTCTTTTGACTGCTTATTCTATATACTGTATTATAAATTAAGATTTTGATATATTAGATAAATAGTATATTACCTTTCTCATCGTTTATTAAATCAGATTACACTGCCTATATGCCTGTAAGTGGTTATCCCTCACCACACACATGAATCAAAATTCTTTTTGGTGAGGCATATACATACAAAAAAAATTGAATTATAAACATTTTCTAGGTATCATTGTAATAAAAATTATATATATATTATTAATTAAATAAATCATTTAAACCTATAACTTTTTTCAAAATACTTCATTATCAAATTACCTTTATTACCGTATTATTAAATGACTCGCATATGTACCTATATATAATAATAAAAACTGTAGCTCCCTCATCCGACTCGAGAGCTTCTCTTCACTGACGAGGTCTACATGACTATAAAGCATTTTTTTTTAAATGACAATTAGATATGTAAATATATAAGAATTGTATTTGTGCCATATATTAAATAAATAAAAAATATTCTGAAACATCAAGCTTCTAATAATGTATCATTTTATTTAGGTTTCCTCGAATACTTTCGAGTAATTTAACATGAATTCGATCTCAAATAAAATAATTTAATATAAAAATCAGGCGAAAATTCTTCGAAAAATTTATCAAATATATATTAGGTCCTTACATATGAAATTGGCGTTTTGCCGTACTGGCAAATTTGATCTCAAATATCTTCTCTTTGGTTAGGAATTCCAAATCCAAACTTATACAGCTATTTACTCATGTATTTGTGTTTTGAAAATTATAATTCATTTGTTTTTTCCTCAATTGTTTTTTTCTTTGCGTCACTCAGTTTACAAAATGAAAAACTTGAAATATCGCGTTATTTACGAGTACGAGTTCCACCGTGGCACCAGTGGTGCAGAAACGGCTCGAAGGATTAATGATGTGTATGGCGACGGTGCCGCAAAAGAAAACACAGTGCGTTTTTGGTTCCAACGTTTTCGTTCTGGTAATTTCGACCTGTAGAACAAGCCCCGCGGACGGCCGGAGACCAAAGTTGATAATGAAGAATTGAAGGCTATTGTGGAAGCGGATCCATCGCAAACCACATCTGAGTTAGCTGCAGGCTGCAGTGTTAGTGATAAAACTGTTTTAATCCACTTGAAGCAAATTGGTAAGGTGAAAAAGCTTGAAAGGTGGGTACCTCATGAAGTGAAGCAAATCAACAAACGCGCGTTGACTGCTGCATTGCATTACTCAACCGGCACAATAATGAAGGGATTTTAAATCGAATCATTACCTGTGATGAAAAGTGGATCCTGTACGATAATCGGAAGCGCTCATCGCAATGGCTGAACCCTGCCGAACCAGCCAAACCATGCCCCAAGCGAAAATTGACTCCAAAAAAGTTACTTGTGAGCGTTTGGTGGACTAGTGCTGGTGTCGTTCACTACAGCTTTCTTAAATCTGGCCAGACGATTACGGCAGATGTCTATTGTCAGCAACTGCAAACCATGATGGAAAAGCTAGCTGCTAAACAACCGAGGCTGGTTAATCGCTCTAGGCCACTGCTGCTTCATGATAACGCTAGACCACACACTGCACAACAGACGGCTACCATATTAGAAAAGCTTCAATTGGAATGTCTAAGACATCCACCGTACTCTCCGGACCTTGCCCCAACAGATTACCATTTTTTTCGAAATTTGGATAACTTCTTGGAAAGGAAAAAATTCAACTCCGATGGGGCAGTCCAAACCGCCTCCAAAGATTTTATTGATTCCCTTCCGAATGGTTTTTTTAGTAAAGGGATCGATGAACTACCTATGAGATGGCAAAAGTGCATAGATAGCAATGGTACATACTTTGATTAAATAAATATATAATAATAATAAAAAATCGGCTTTGTGTTCCTCCCATACTAAACGCCAATTTCATATGTAAGGACCTAATATTACGCTGAGTTTTAGCCTTTTTGTCACTTCTATTTTGAAATTGTTAGTAGTCAATTGTTTGATCTGTTGTGGTAAGTCGTTGAATGATTTTAACCCGTTACAAATTAGTCGTAATTGTCCTGTTTTTGTTTTACCTTGAGTTATGTGCTAGTTTTGGGCCGTACCTACTAGTGCAGTGTTGATGATTTTCGTATATTTTGTGTGATTTAATGACTTCTCCCTGTATTTCGCCATTTGATGGCTTGCGAATGAGTTTTAGTGTTTCGATTTTTGTAATGTTATCAACGTTTAACTGCTGTGTTATTGGGAAAACCCTTTCAGTTGATGTTAGCTATTTAAAATTGCAAACCAGTTTCAGTATTTTATTTCGTTGTCGTAGGAGTCTGTTAAAGTATGTGTCCTAATTCCGGTTCCCCAGAAGGATATCAAATATCCTATTCTACTCTTAACGTATGCTTCATACCTACATCATAATTTTTATAGTCTTCGGTGCGATTACGTGTAATTTGTGGAATAGGCTAGTCATAGTCATTGAGTCAATTACTTTTTTTATACGTGTTGTTTTGTTTCATCTCATTGACAGTCATCTTCTCTCCTTTCTTATAAGTTATCATTCATGCTAAGTTCTCATGATACATAAATGTTCTACAATCATACATAAAATCATACATAAATGTTTTGACTAAGCCAATTCTTCACACAAATTACTTCGTTATTGGTAGATGTGTCGTTGGCCGCATTAAAGAAAAACTTATTTTAATAACTTTGTGGAAGAAAACTTAAAAACGAAAAAACCTCACGCCACGAATGTTAACTGAGAAGATGGCACACGTGCCATCTGCATAATTTATGTAAATATATCACGTTGGCAGCCTTGCTGAGCAACTCATATTGGCGCCAGTATTTTAACTCAGTTATTTGAACAAATTCTCGTGGGGTCTCAAGCTACCCCCCGTCTTACCTACCCCTACTTTAATTTTTTTTGGGTCGCGATCCTAGGATTGGTCTGCAACAAGCACTCGCTTTCTCCACTCCTCTCTGTCACCTGACAGCCTCTTCATTTCTTGGTAGGTGCTACAGCGCACATCTTCGATAATCTGGTCTACGTAGCTTAAACTCGGGCGGCCTCTACTATTGCTGCCCTCAACATTTCCCTCGACGATGGTTTAAAGCAGGCCCGGATGCCTTATATAATGGCCTATCCAAATTGCTCGCTGTTGGGAGATTCTGTTAAGGAGCCGCCTCTTTTCGTCCACCCTGCTCATCACCTTGTCTTTTCGGATATTTTCTGACCAATGGATCCTCGCCACGCGCCTGTAGCACCACATCTCAAAGGCCGCTAGCCTCCCGGACATGCTCTGGCCGATGGTCCAGATGTGTTGTGGTCTAATTGTTTGGCTCCTGAAAGTCGACGAAAACTCAATGCAGCGCCTTATTCGCGAGCCTGTATTATTTAGGAAAGGTTTGGAATGACAGATAAGATTGGTTGTTGATATTTATTCCTCAACTGGAGATATGCTCCGGGAGCAAGTGAAAATGTACAGGTACGGTAATAAAGTAATAATTTAAATGAGGAACAAAGAAAACCCCATGTTATGATGACTGTTTGGTGAGTTTCGACTAATGGGTGTCGCCCGCCTCTCTGAACGATACCCTTTGTTCCCATGTGCTTACGAACGCGGTGGTTTGACTACGTTAACGTAAAAAAACTGCGAACGGTACCGCCACAAGTATATTATACTAGTATTTAATGTTGTTATTATTACCTTTATATTATATACCTTGATCGCGGGTTATTGCCTGAAGTTTACTGTTAGTCCGGGCGGAGCCACTGCAACGAGACTAATCCACGACTGTCCTTTTTTCTAGATCAGTGCAGACTTCACTACATCCCTCTGCCCACCTCTGCAAGATGAACGTGGACATGGATTTGGGCTTCAACAGCATGCACTTTAGAAAAAACCTGATGAAAGATATGACGGCGCTCAATCATGGCTGTGGGATCCTGGAGATGGAACCATACCCCAGCCCGCTCGTCCTAGCGAAACTGGCATCGGCTGTGTACAACGACGGGGGCGAAAGTGAAGACATACCTGATGGATGGAAAATTCTGACCACAGTCTTCAACAACAGCTGGGGAAACGGCTACTTTGGAGCGGCATACTGGAGCCCTTCTCTTCAGCAAGTGGTCGTTGCGCACAGGGGAACGAAGATTAGCAATTTAGGAGCTCTTTTGACAGACCTTAATGGCATCGTCAGCACAAACTATACACAGCAAATGAATTCAGCCATCACGTTCACGGACATGGTTATGAGAGAGATTCTTCCAGCGAACCAAAAGAATGGCGTACGGCTTCAGGTGTCGGTGACAGGGCACTCCTTGGGCGGCTGGCTGACGCAGATCACCGCCTTCACCCTCAAACACGCAGAGATGCGCGGTGACCGCTTCGTCAGGGTCCACGACCCCCGGCACGACCGCCACGTGCACGCCGTCACTTTCGATAGTCCGGGCTGCGCAGACATGCTAAACAAAATCATCAACGACGGATACCACAGATACGGGCGCGCAGCGTTCTCCGATGACCTGGACATAACGAACTACCTCGCGCCGCCCAACAGAATCAATACTGCGGGGTCCCACGTCGGGACCGTTCTCGTAGTACATTTAGATGTGTCACGGTATACTACGATGGACAAGCTCTCCTACAGTTCAACAACTCACCAGATAAAAAACTTTGTAGAGGCCTTTGAAGGACGAAGAGCCATCCGCGAAGTGCTGGACTGGCCCGTGAGCAGCGGCCCGCTGGGCGGAGGAGAGTACGCTATCTTCCACGCCAGGGCGAGCCAGGAGGAGGGCTATATCCCGGATCCAGAAGAAGAAGAACAAGTCACTTGGGAATTAAAGCTTCGATACAAAACGAAAGAAGTAGATCATTCTTGCAGTCTGAGAGTTTTCTCCGAGAAGGAGTTATACCTGCTTCATTTGTGGTCGACTCTCAACCTCGAGACGCTGAAGATGGACGTAATCGATGCTTTCGTAAAAGAGTACAACTTGATGAAGGGAGATTTATTCCCTGAATTTGAAATAGACGACAAAAGTCATACGATGACGTGCCGGTCCGAGTCGGAGCTGCAGACAGTGGTCAGGCGCACAAAACTTTTGATGCGGTGGCTACGTGAAGAGTTCACGGAAGCGGTGGAACTGCAAACCAAGCGAGTACCCAGGGCCGGTGCTTTGAAATACCAGATGGCGACCCGCAACTATTTGGAAGCCTTGCCAGACTGTCATTTGCACTTCGAGGACACCATCGGGCTCGAAGCGTTTTTAGAATCCAGAAACGATCGCATTTTGCAAATTTTTACAGAAGATAGCCAGTTTGAAGTTGTCAGGCTGCGTGACTTACTCTCACAACTGCGGGAAGTGAGACAGCTTCAACATTTAGGAGCATACTTGTCGGAGGCCAGTGAAAGTTTTATGGATTTGAAGCAAATTAAGCATTTGGAACGAACAATAGACATTGAAAAATTATACAATTCAGAATTTCATTTCGAAAGATTGATTGTTTTAGATTGCGCATCTACAGAAGATATAAGTCCAGAATGTCAACGTTTTTTAAAAAGAATTTTGAACAACGTTCAAAAGAAACTAGTTTGTGTACTATCTCCACAAAACGTCTACGAAAGCTTATTGGCATCATTCAACACTCCGGTCACGATGGTATCTTGTGGAAGCGCACGACTAACTGACCTCACAAAAGAGTCTCAACAAGAAATCTTTCAAAGGAAGATGTTAATCGTAGATGGTGAAGAACTGAGTTGGGCAGACTATGCGGGAATTCAAAATTTAAGCAGTTTCTTCCCCTTTTTCAATAGTTTTATCGACAGTGAAATGTTTAAAAGAATCGTAACTAATCGGCAATACACTATACGAGTGAACAACCCTCATTCAAATCATTCACTAGTGCATTCTTCTGTAGTCAGCTCGGAGCTGAGCGTGGCGAGGCTGGCCACAGTGGTCCAGGCACACTCACCCGAAGCTCTTCTGGTGATCAAAGGCATCGGCCAAGAGGAACTGAGCACTGGAGAATGGAGGAAGCTCTTGGATGTTGTGGGTGGAGACGCAGAGAAGAGGATCTTCACTACTGCAGAGAATGGCGACGCGACTTTTAAGCAAAAATGTCGGGAGAATCCTTGTGCGACTATTTTCGGACTTGCCGTATCAGCTGGGCG
>JADDOH010008284.1:0-69097 GCA_016648135.1 Agrypnia vestita
AAAATTATATTATTCTTAATATGATGTAATGAATATGGTTGCATGATTGACATTTTCGTCGACAGTCTGGAGAAAGTTAAGTTTACACTTAAAGAGGCAATACTGCTTCGTTACTGACTTCAGCTGTTAATATGTAATGGTGGGTAATATATATTTTTCGTACACATTGCCGCTTTGTACTTTATATTTTTAATTTTTGTACTCATGTTTTGGTGCTATTCCTGGTACTTTTAATAATTTGCTACTTGTAATTTATATTGTTTAATGTATGTTATTTTTAATTTTATGATATATTTTTTTATGTAAAAGCCTATACGCATTGCTGCTCGTTACCTACTCTACATTTTTTAATTTTATACTCATGATTTGGTGCTATTCCTGAAACTTTTAATGTATGTGCTTTTGAAATTTATTTTATACTCTTTATGTAAAAGCCTAATGGGCGTAAACAAATAAATAAAAAAAAATAAATAAATAATTTTATTATCATCTCGAATATTTGATATCCACTCTCCGGCAAATTTTAATATAGTTTAAATCATTTTAATATAATTTATCATTTTAATATAGTTTAGAAATAACGGGATTCTGTAATTTCTACAAGTATAAACAACCCCATCTTACCAAATCCATTTTATGTAGTGAAAGACGCGGGATTTATATTCTTCCTAAAATGTAAAATGAACCCGGTCTAGATGAAACATCCTTATTTAGTTTCAGGACAACGAGGTTTACGCGTTCCACGAGGAATATGATATAACCCGATCTAAACGAAGGTAATTTTATATAATTTTAGGACAGCGGAACTTACAAATTTCATAAAGTATATCGTGAAGCCAATCTATGCGGAGACACTACGTATATTTTAAACAGAGTAAGAGTTTAAATTTTACCATCAAGCCTAATACACCGCAAGAATGTCCTAGGCATAGTAAACAAAATAGCGGTCAAAGCTGTAGTGTTTCTATGTTCACACGTTTTAGCTCAAAACGAATACTATAATTTTCACATTTATAATACAAGACGCGAATTTCTAAACGAAACATTTTAAAATAGTTCTAATTGAAATCTACATGTTTCATATTTAGACGCGAATTCCCGAACGATAGCATTTTATATAACTAAATGTAACGAAATCTTATATAGTTTATAAATAAGAAGACCCGGCCCCAGGCGGTTTTTATATATTTTCAATATAACGAGGCCCTATAACATCTTTATAAGTATAATACAACCCCGGTCTATCGAAACAATGTACTAGAAGTTTTTATATGTTTGCATACATGATATACGTTTTTTTTTTATACGCGTTTTTATACGCGAGATTTACGTTTTCGTATAATACAAAGTATCCCAAATTATACAACCGCGAAGTTTACATCACTCCTAAAGTATAACCAGAACTAATTGAAACATTTTTTCATAGTTTAAGTCCGCGAGGCAAATATCTTTCATAAAATATAAAATACCCGAATCAAATTAAACATATTTTTACCTTATAGGCTTTCCCCAACGCGCGTAATAATCCCGGCCACATGAAACGTTTTTATATGTTTTAATAGCGCGGGACCTATGTTTTCCTATATAATATAAGATAACCCGGGCCGAACGGAAGCAATTTTATATACTTTATAAAATAGTGAAACTTGTACTTCTGTAAAACCGTAAATAAACCCCGACCCCCACGAGATTATTTTATATAATTTTTTAGAATAATGAAATTTCATACATCTGTAAAATTGTAAATAAGCCCCGATTCTCACGGAATTACTCTATATACTTTTAAACGAAATGAAAAACTAGATTATTATGGCTGAACCTGATACCCCGCGAGATCAGCTATATATTTTTCACTAGACCTATTTTTAATCCCGGAATTTATTCGCTATAATTTTAACGGACTCTTACTATTAACCATAAACAAAAAAAAATTATTAAAATAAACTAAATATTCTTTCGATAACTAAAATAAACCCGGTCTAATCGAAACATTTCATATAACGAAATATTATATGCCTTACAAATGTAAAAATTAAAATGAGACCTCGCGTATTTAGCAAAGATAGGTATTTTATAAGACTTATTTAAAATCGAATCTGTTAGTAACAACTCCTTTATCTTTTAACAGCTTCCCGCGTGATTAGCGTAAAATAGGTATCTTTATAACGCACAGCTAGTTTCCAGAGATCCGCCAATACTATACTTAGTAAAACGAAAATTTAACTAAATTTGAACTCTACCTTTTCCTGAAATTCTGCGAATATTATTCTGTGAACCTAGTAAGACGACAAAAATAATTAACTTTATAGAACATAGTGATTTCCGAAGTTCCGATATGCCAGATTAATTACCTTTATAAAATAAAATCAAACCCGTACTCTGAGTTAAAACTCTTTTGACAGGACCTCGCGTATTTAGCATAAGATAGGTATTTTTACAAGATTTATTAACAATTTCCCGCGTGTTTAGCATAAAATAGGTATCTTTATAACGCACAGCTAGTTTCCGGAGATCTGCAAATATCAGTTCTATATATGCCGGACTAATCAACTTAATAAAGCGCAGTAATTTCCGAAGTTCTAATATGCCAAATTAATTACCCTTTATAAAATAAAATCAAACCCGTACCCCCCTTTTCTTTTAACGTGAGCAACCAACAATGTCGAAGAGTATATTTACCCGTACACAACTTTCACTTGAAATCAAACTATAATTTTCACTATATCCACTGGACACTCCAAGTCGACGGCAACTTTCACTCAAAAAAACAACCGACGCGGATTTCACGTCCCGTAGACGCTTCACACCAACTGCCTGATTTCTGCTGTGTCTTGACATTTTAAACCCCCCCTAGCAGCCAAAGGTCCTAAGTCGTGTGTTTCCAGGATTTTCAATATCCTACTTTCCTTGAAACCTAAATCTTTGTTCCTAAGATTCAATTTGGCAAAAAAAAACCATATCTCCACTCGGATATGTCAGTTGATCCCACCTCCTGTTGCCGTCTCTATCTCCATCCCTGTGCCCGTTTTGGGACGGACTTGGTGGCTTCAGACGGTTTGAACTCGCTTCACAAGCGCGATAATTAATTTTTAATATTTAATTTCTAAGTTCAGTCCATATTGTCGTTTGATCAACCGTAACCACAATCTATCGGGTACTCCCCTAATCATAGTTGATGTTTCTTCATTATCTACCATTATCATGTCCCGTTCTCCCGTATTTTCACTCGTCTTTATCGGAAATTTAACGTTTCTTGGCCGCTATATCATGGGATCAATTTCCATATATTCACCACGTGCACACTGCATACCTAGATATAACAATCATCCAAAGGTACTATACCTAATTTTAAATTAATTTTGGGCGATCTTTTCTCGTGGGTCACCCAATGAATCCTGTCTTTTTGGCCGCGACTCTCCGCGCACAGGGACGTATTAGCTCCCTCCGTTGCGGAATTTAAACATAATTTGTAACCATTTATTATTATTTTTATTGGCAGTAAGATTGATCCACAAAGTAACTATGTTACATAGACAGTGAATATTCTCGAACAATATAATACTGGAAGAGTACTATTCGCTATAACACAATAAACTATTAATGTAAGTTAAATTAAATTTTTAAATTCAGTGGAAGATTTTTAAGATCGTTTTGCTTTTAATTTTTTCCCCAAAACAAAATAAATAAACAAATAAATAAACACACAGATACACACTCACACAACCCACTATTGGACATGTTTTTATTATTCTTTTATCGATTGTATGTATGTGTTTTCGCGTAATTGGCCCAAAACTCTGTGCATCAATTATTGTCTTTTCTTCAAAGATTGATTAATTATATGGCTGTAAGAAACCCAATAAATGAAAACAAATAAAACAAATAAGTAAATAAACCTCCAGTGCCGCAGGCAAGGCGTCGGATTAATTCAGTGCTCATTTATTGCCAAGGCACTGGACGCCTCCGCTGATAACTATATACCGCTCACCATGTTCTTAGAGGTGTGTTGAAAGATTGCTAGTATCTGTCGAATCGGTCTCAAGTAGTTGTCTGTATTTGTACGTTTATCATTGTTACATGCTCTTGCTATATCCGTTCCACTTCACATTATTGTTCCTCCCGTCTTCGAATTTCTATCACACTATGTTCTCCTATGTTTTTGGTACTTATATGCTTGCTTCTTCGCGTTATATTACATTTACTCCCAATTATATTTGTTTCATTTATCCATCCATCTATAAGATCCCCATACGCTTTATCCTTTTATTTCATGTGTATATGGGCCGCAAATTCATATTATTTTATTTACAATATTCTTATCTGGATACACTTGTTCAATTATGTTTTGTGGTTATTACTACCAAACCCGGCGAAATCTGAGCTAGAATAGCCAATCGTATACACGTTACCCGTCCTGTTGAAACTACGCTAACGTCGGACAGGTTTGTAGTGATTACATAGTTAATATATTGTATCTATATTCGAGTATATTATTTTCTTGTCGTGCCATTAATATGCTTACACGTTATCGTTATCTCTTTCCTAACTGTATATACCGTCATTGCACAATTACCTATCTGTTGTAAAAGCCTGAAGAGCGTTAGTCTACAGATAAATATAATAGAATTATAGTTAACTTCTCTACCCGCCTACGTTATTCGACTCCCGCGAAACGAAAATGAATCATTATTCGCTCCTCGATAGAGCGTCAGTCTACAGATAAATATAATGGAATTATAGTTAAATTTCCTATCTGCCTACGTTATCCGACTCCCGCGAAACGAAAATGAATCACTATTCGCTTCTCGACAGAGCGTTAGTCTACAGATAAATATAATGGAATTATAGTTAACTTTCCTATCTGCCTACGTTATCCGATTCCCGCGAAACGAAAATAAATCATTATCCGCTCAGTTAAGGTCACCCCTCTGGTACATAGTGTACGTTTTATCCGTGCCTCACGGCCAATTCTTATAAATTATTTATGGGCGTTCGCGCGATCCCCCGATTAGACCTGCCTTCCTTAGTTTTGCTCAATATTCTGCCTCTCTGTTGCACGGGGATCCACTCGAGATCACGATTAATGACATTTAAGCGGTTTCAAAACCACAGCAAAAAAGGCCATAATTCAGAAACCTCGTGGAACTGTCAATATCATCGTCACCTTAGAGTAGACGTTAATCGGTTTTTTAACGGCTTAAACTGCAATAAACGCGACCTAAATCTACGAAAGCCGTGTTCAGTATTTTTTTTTGGGAAGCACATGTGGACCGCTCGGACCGCGCCGATCGTCAACCATTTGTACCAAACGCGGCTTTACCACCAGATTAATATGTTTTATAAGAATTGAATATTAACTGCTCGTAACCTATATCCGATCAATCGCTACTAACTCCCTCCCAATACTAGCGTTTCATCATTCCCAAATTTTTGTAGCTCCAATACTACGGCCAGTTTAGCTCAATTTTTCCCCGCGTAGCATTTAAATCATCTTAGAGTTCAAAATAAAAATAATAAAATAAAAAAAAAATCTATAGAAACAGGTGATTCATCACAAGCGGCCCTGACTTTCTACACCGGGGAGAGTCGGCGTGGCCGCAAGAGAGCCGCCGGCGGCAACCAGATAACACAGTACTGGAAAAAAGGGCAGATGTTGTTTTGGTAACCAGAAGAACGCCCACGGGGGGAGCATTGCCCGATATAAAGCGCTTCTCATCATGGACAAAATTGGTGCGCACCGCGGCATGGATAAGGCGCTTCATTTGGAATTGCCGCCGCCGCGCTGGAGAGCGGCCCGGCCGAGATGTCACCTGCGACGAAAGAATAGCAGCCGAGCGCGCATGGATATTGTATTCTCAAGCGGAGGCGTTCGGCACGGAGATAAAAATTTTACACCGCGGTGGAGCCGTCCCAAGGACCAGCCGGCTGTATCCACTGACGCCGCGCCTGGATGAATATGGAGTTATACGGATGGGCTCGCGGCTCGAGCAAACCGCGGTGCATGAAATACCGGCCGGCTTGAAGGCGCCGGTAGTATTGGACGGCTCTCACCCGTATGCCCGCTTGATGATAAGGCATTATCATGAGAAGGAAAATCACCCGGGCACTGAGAAAACTGTGGCAGATGTGCGGGAGAATTTTTATATTTTAAAATTGAGACCCACAGTGCGCCGGGTGAAATATGAATGCCAAGCGTGCCGAAACAGAAAAAGCCAGCCGCAACCGCCGTTAATGGGTCAAATGCCAGATTGCCGACTGGCTTACAATACTCCCGCTTTTTACCATTGTGGGCTCGATTATTTTGGCCCAATGCAGGTGACTATCGGCCGGCGAAGAGAGAAGCGGTACGGCGCGCTATTTACATGCCTCACAACGCGCGCCGTACATTTGGAAATCGCCGAGTCTTTGTCTGCAGACTCGGCCATACTCGCTATAAGGCGAATGGCAGCGCGGCGCGGGCATCCGCGCCTACTATATTCCGATAATGGAACCAATTTTCGAGGCGCGGAAAAAGAGATGGCAGCCGCGCTGAAAGATTTGAGAAGTGACCCGCGGATGCATGGGCACCTCGCGGAGAGCGGGGTTGAATGGAACTTCAACCCCCCCCTCGCCCCACATATGGGTGGCGCTTGGGAGAGCCTAGTACGCGCCGTGAAGCGGGCGTTGGAGGCTACTTTGAAGGAGCGGGCACCGCGGGAAGAAACCTTGAGGACTCTGTTGGCTGAGGCCGAATATACTGTTAATAGCCGTCCGTTGACGCATGTATCGGTTGATCCGAAAGATGACGCGCCTCTTACGCCGAACCATCTGTTGCTGGGAGCGACCGGCCGCAATTCACATTTGGCGGTATACGGGGCGCTAGATGAAAATGTATGCCTGAAAAGACAGTGGAGAATATCGCAACAGATGGCCGATTTATTCTGGCGGCGGTGGATGAAAGAATACTTGCCTACATTGGCGCGCCGAAATAAATGGCAGGAGCCCGCGCCCGCAATTAAGGAAGGCGAGATGGCCGTCATCGCAGATCCCGCGCTGCCCCGCAACACATGGCCCAGAGGGCGAATTTTGGAAGCCCGCCCGGCGCCCGATGGACAAATTCGAGTCGTCCGAGTACGCACAGCTGCGGGCGATTATACTCGACCAGCCACAAGAATAATCATGCTGAAGGGGAATCCAGCATAAGGGCGCTGGCAGCATACCCTGTCCTCCTGATAAGTGCGGGCAGGCCACACGGGGGGAGTATGGAACGGACAGGGTTGAGCCATGTAAAAAATGAGAACATAACATGACCACTATGAGCGGCGCGTGTCCAAAATAAATCAGCCGCTACATACAGAAAATTGCATTGGAGACGAGGCGTGTATGCCGCTACTGAAAATCGGGTTGCCGCTCGGAGCGCGCGCAAGTCAGTGCCCAGCGGCTGTTGCCGCGACTGGAGGGGGGCCGCGCGCGCATACTGCTTCCAACTAGCTGTAGAACAACATCGCCCGGACACTAGCCCGGAGATTGGCCCTTTGTTGAATGAATATGAAAAATGCAGCCTGTTTGGCTGCCGATGTTATTTCCAGCTACAAGTGTCGATACAAATATGTGTGGAATTTGTATATGTTATGAAAATATTTTAAAAATATGTTGATGTCTTGTAGGAAGCAGCGCTTGGCGCCCTTTTTTGTATGCAATATTGTCATGTGCATTATGTTGAATCTCTGATGAGAAAAATGTATTGGAATTTTATGAATTTTTATGAATAAAATGGAAATAAATAATTTTTTATTTGGCACCTGTTGGTGCGTGGACAAAGGTTAGAAGTTTGAGCCGAAGGGATTCTTCCGCGATGTAACGCCCCAAAGTAAAGTATGTGTGTGGCACGCGGTACCCGCGATGTTCGCCAACACTAAATGGGCATGAGTGTGGCACGCAATATTCGCCAACACGGGAGACGAGTCTCGCTGCAGAGGGTCTCGTCTCTTTCTTTCCGCCGTTGAATCCGCCGACGGGCAAATAAATGTTTTTTGAATATTCAGAGATTTTACAAACTTACCTGACCGGCTATAACTTCTAACGCCTAGTACTCAAATTCCGAGCCCCCGTCTGAGATGCGTATATGGGATACCCTCCACGGGGGCCCGAAGGCCTGCACCGGGCGCCATCGTGGAGATGGTCATCATGAAATGAATGAGTACTGGAAGACCGTGAGAAAAATTTTGTATTTTTCTCGATTTGGAAACGGTAGACGCCTGTTTGCGGGCCCACGTCGCGGTAAGCTCGCGCACACGGCTCGCCGTGGAGAATATTAAAAAGTTGAATTTTTTATCGACAATCAGAGCGGCTTACCGTGGACGAATTCCTACTTATGTAGTGTCATTGCATTCCTTATCTGAATGCCTGTCTGGAAAATGTATTTTTATACATGTGGAATGATATAGGCGCGCCTGAGAGTGAAATAAAGAAATTGGTTTTTGGCGCTTTTTTGAATGCCTATAACTCAGTAAATATTTACCTGAAATATTTGGAATTACTGTTAAAATGAGCGCTTGCATGCGCAAATTACATTTGTCATAGCAAAACTTGTAAAACTGCTGTTTTTGATTTTTTATGAATTTTTGAAAATTTGAGCCGTTTGTGGCGAATGTAATTTTAGTTTTTTGGGCCTTGTATGACCCAGCCCGTCCAAATAACTGTGTTATTATCATCTGCTAGGTCTGTTATTACAAAATAACACAGTATTAGTCTCTTGGGAGCTAAAATGCATTTTTAATGAATTAATTTGTATCTGTCATATGAAATCTGCCGCGCGGTGAAATTGTGCAACCGCGAATGACGTAGTTCACCGCTCGGCCGCTGGGAGCGCTGCGGCGCCTTCCCAGAATTACGCAATCTCATTGGTTTCTGTAATATGCTATGACGCAATCTTGCGAAATTTTGAATTTGGTATAAATAAAATGCATTTTTTGAGCGGGTACCACAGATACGCCACCCGCGTCGGTACGAGAACCGCTATTTGGACAATCTTCTTGCTGCCTTTTCTTTCTGACCCTGCTCACCTACTTTGGACTCTGCTTTCTTGGATTTTTGTGACCACTGCTTTCTGACTTGGACTTCGCTTCGGATTTTTTCTTCGACTTTAATACGATAAAAGCACTACTTCGGCGTTTGACTTCTGGCATATCCACGGACTACGAGCTTCACTGCAAATTCTGGTGGCGATCTCTGCCCCACCAGCGAAGACTACTGAGCCGCATAAAAAAGGTGTTCCCATCCGGAACAGAAATGAAGACGGAAAAAATTATAGAAATTTCAAATCTAAATTGAAAAATCTTCTACAAAAAAAAATCACAGTAACGCAACGAAAAAATCTTACCAAAAACAATCAATATATACCTACATACTTTTAAATGTTATTACAATACCTTCTTAAATTTTAATTTTTATAATTTAATTGTGTATATCTTATTTACTAAATCTAATGTCTTACATTTTTGTATTCTTGTACTGTTTATAGCTTACTTACCTAATATATACAGGGTTACAGGTTAAGTCGACCTATTCCCGTTAAGGGCGTGTAGTTTACATTGTTTTTGTCTGATTTGACTATGAAACACCCTATCCTAAATCTAACCGCTTTCGAGATATTTGAATTTAATTGCTTTTTATAAAAACTACCCGATTTTCGGCTAACAGCTTCGATATTTTGAAATGTGTAAGTCTTATTATTACTATTATTTGATTTTTACATGTAAAATAAGATGCTTTATGACCTCAATAATCAATAGTATACGTAAAATGAATAAATAAGTCGCTGTAGACGATTAAAACTTAAAAAACTGATAAAAGTTTATTTTTCTTAAGTATAACTAAAAAAAATATTATGGCGCCTGTTTTGCAGATATACCTAAAAATATCTACGTTTCATCAGCTATACAACGAGGTATAATATAGTCCGTCCAACTTATCTGGAGAATAAAGGAGGGCGTCCCAATCGTTGTAGTACTGCCCATAGTCTAAAAATTATCTCATTTGTAGGGATTTATGCAAATTCGTTTTTTCTTAAACAAGTTATTAAGAAGGTATACGACACGATAAAAAACAAAAAATGTAAACTAACGTACAAATAAATTCATCAAAATATACATTCGTAAAATACACAACGTCACAAAATGGCGTTTTTTCAAAATCAAAGAAAAATACAATTTTCAGGGAAAAAAAACAAACAGTAATAATTCTTTTAGGCCGGAGCCACACTTCCGCCGCGTTTCTTCCGTTGCGCCAAATCAAATCAAAGCAAATAGATCGACCGATCATCCGCGTGGTGTGTTTAATAAGCGCATATTGTATGGAAAGAAATGTAGCGATGTTCCATGACAGAAGAGACGCGGCGGAAGATCCGCGCAGTGTGACGCCGGTTTTATTCGGTGCCTCATACCTAATGATCATGACCACCATGTTTAACTCAGTAACACCTAAGGATATCAATCGGTTTAGGGCCGTTGTATCAAATTGGTTTATAGTATATCTATGCTTTCGTTCAAAGCATAGATATTTTGCATTTTCCACCGATCAAACAACTCGCTCTCGTAAAAATCTTTGCTTTAAATGAACTATTGCTATAAAGTAAGTTGATGCAACCAGTCTTTAATGTGCATAAATAAAAAAGTTTATTTTTGAAAAAAGATGTTTATACAAATGAACTCGTTAATGAATTTTGTAATAAAAAGTATAAATAATAAAAATTCTATGTAAAAAAAATTATCGAATAAAATATGTTTTAAAACTTTTCTCATCTTACGGCTTCTAATTCAATTTTTCCACTTATCCTTGTTCTTTTTTTTTCGGGTGTAGATATTTTAATGCCCATTTCCACGGCCACTTTACCTTCTTTAACTATTTTGTAAATTGCCGATTCAGAAATACCTGAAGAAATTGTATAATAGTAAAATAAAAAACTAAGTATGGGAAAATCATTATAACTGCATGGCAGCACTAACCTGAAGTGGCGGCAATAAGTCTACGAACAAAATCAAACAGTATATTTGGGGCTTTTAGACGTTGTTCTTCTTTAAAAAACGTGTGCATTTTCAAGATTATTTCCCGAACACCGCTTTTAATGGTTTTTGGCATGGTGACAATCTAAAATTTTCTTAAAAAACTATCGAAACAGTCGTGAATCCCTCTGTAAACAAAGTCTGTCAAAGGTCTGTCAGCTGTGGATAATCCAATATGGCGTCGTTAGTTCCAAATTTGGCCATTCTTCAGATATAGTCCGTCCAACTTATCTGGAGAATAAAGGAGGGCGTCCCAATCGTTGTGGTACTGCCCATAGTCTAAAAATTATCTCAATTGTAGGGAATTTTATGCAAATTCGTTTTTTCTTAAACAAGTTATAAAGCAGTATACGACACGATAAAAAACAAAAAATGTAAATTAACGTACAAATAAATTTATCAAAATATACATTCGTAAAATACACGTCACAAAATGGCGTTTTTCAAAATCAAAGAAAAATACAATTTTCAGGAAAAAAAGACAAATAATAATAATTCTTTTAGGTCGGCGCCACATTACACAGATTTTCCGCCGCGTTTTTTCCGTTGCGCCAAATCGGCAAAGCAAATAGATCGACCGATCATCCGCGTAGTGTGTTTAATAAGCGCATATTGTATGGAAAGAAATGTAGCGATGTTCCATGACAGAAGAGACGCGGCGGAAGATCCGCGCAGTGTGGCGCCGGTTTTATTCGGTGTCTCATACCTAATGATCATGACCACCATGTTTAACTCAGAACACTTAAGGATATCAATCGGTTTAGGGCCGTTGTATTAACTTGGTTTATAGTAATCTTTCGTTCAAAGCATAGATATTTTGCATTTTCCACCGATCAAACAACTCGCTCTCGTAAAAATCTATGCTTTAAATGAACTATTGCTATAAAGTAAGTTGATGCAACCAGTTTTTAATGTGCATAAATAAAAAAGTTTATTTTTGAAAAAATATGTTTATACAAATGAACTCCTTAATGAATTATGTAATAAAAAGTATAATATAAAATAATCAAATTCTATGTAAAAAAATTATCGAATAAATATGTTCTAAAACTTTTCTCATCATACGGATTCTAATTCAATTTTTCCACTTATCCTTGTTCTTTTTTTTCCGGGTGTAGATATTTTAATGCCCATTCCACGGCCACTTTACTTTAACTATTTTGTAAATTGCCGATTCAGAAATACCTGAAGAAATTGTATAATAGTAAAATATAAATCTAAGTATGGGAAAATCATTATAACTGCATGGCAGCACTAACCTGAAGTGGCGGCAATAAGTCTATGAACAAAATCAAACGGTATAATTGGGGCTTTTAGACGTTGTTCCTCTTCAAAAAACGTGTGCATTTTCAATATTATTTCCCGAACACCGCTTTTAATGGTTTTTGGCATGGTGAAAATCTAAAATTTTCTTAAAAAAACTATCAACTAGTTGAATTCGTCAACTAGTTGACGCGTCAACTTCGTTACGCGGACGTTCTATCTAAACATCGGGACGATGGTCAACTGTCTACGGTTCAACACGACGCTTCTCGACGGCTCAGCCGTTGGCTATTTTTATGACGTTAATTTTCAAAATTTAAAGAAGTTTGAAGGAATATAGTTTCGGGGAAAGTAAAACCGCTACTTGTGCTTATATGTAAAAAGAAATATTTTATTATTTATTTGTTTACGCACATTATAGGCTTTTACATATTGTTTTATATACTTCTTTCTATATATAATAAAGAAAGAAGTAGGTGTACACAACAATATCAGGTGTAAGCAGTAAAATATTAGTTCAATAAAAAATAAAATAATTAAACAGAATTGTTTTATTTTATACAGCGTAAAATTGGGAATTCACCGAATCGTCGCACGTGACATCACAAAAAATCAAGTAAAAAATAATAGATAATAGCTTATTAAGCCTATCTCGCCCTACGCATGTATTCAAATTTCAAATCTCTAGTCATAGTTCGTGTACACAGATCTGCACTCTATGGTAGTGTATTTTATAGTCCGTCCAACTTATCTGGAGAATAAAGGAGGGCGTCCCAATCGTTGTGGTACTGCCCATAGTCTAAAAATTATCTCATTTGTAGGGAATTTTTTGCAAATTCGTTTTTTCTTAAACAAGTTATTAAGCAGTATACGACACGATAAAAAACAAAAAATGTAAACTAACGTAGAAATAAATTTATCAAAATATACATTCGTAAAATACACAACGTCACAAAATGGCGTTTTTTCAAAATCAAAGAAAAATACAGTTTTTAGGAAAAAAACTAAACAATAATAATTCTTTTAGGCCGGCGCCACATTACGCAGATCTTCCGCCGCGTCTTTTCCGTTGCGCCAAATCGGCAAAGCAAATAGATCGACCGATCATCCGCGTAGTGTGTTTAATAAACGCATATTGTTTGGAAAGAAATGTAGCGATGTTCCACGACAGAAGAGACGCGGCGGAAGATCCGCGCAGTGTGGCGCCGGTTTTATTCGGTGTCTCATACCTAATGATCATGACCACCATGTTTAACTCAGTAACACCTAAGGATATGATAGGGAACCTATAGGATGAACTCGTTAATGAATTATGTAATAAAAAGTATAAATAATAAAAATTCTATGTAAAAAATTATCGAATAAAATATGTTCTAAAACTTTTCTCATCTTACGGCTTCTAAATCAATTTTTCCACTTATCCTTGTTCTTTTTTTTCCGGGTTTAGATATTTTAATGCCCATTTTCACGGCCGCTTTACCTTCTTTAACTATTTTGTAAATTGCCGATTCAGAAATACCTGAAGAAATTGTATAATAGTAAAATAAAAAACTAAGTATGGGAAAATCATTATAACTGCATGGCAGCACTAACCTGAAGTGGCGGCAATAAGTCTATGAACAAAATCAAACGGTATAATTGGGGCTTTTAGACGTTGTTCCTCTTCAAAAAACGTGTGCATTTTCAAGATTAGTTCCCGAACACCGCTTTCAATGGTTTTTGGCATGGTGACAATCTAAAATTTTCTTAAAAAACTATTGAAACAGTCGTGAACCCCTTTGTAAACAAAGTCTGTCAAAGGTCTGTCAGCTGTAGATAATCCAATATGGCGTCATTAGTTCCAAATTTGGCCATTCTTCAGATAAGTTAGACGGACTATAATCTAGGGTTTTGATAAAAATTCATAGAAAAAACTTAGTTGCGAGCCCCCAGGTAACAGTTCTAACAGTGGACAGGCGAGTCGAAATTTGATAAAGATGGGATTAGCAATTATCATAACGCTCATCATTGGGCCCAGAAAGAACGGCAAAATCCTAACAAGAAGAGAGTCAAGGGTTCACAACGAAGATTTAGCCTGAATGTGTGGATGGGCATTAGTTCTAATAATTTAATTGGGCCTTACGTTCTCTCCGACAATTTAAATGAAAATTTCCTGCGAGGAGTCCTAAGTGACCTACTAGATAATTTGCCACTCAATCTGATTCGAGACATGTGGTTTCAGCATGACGGCTGCCCTGCACATTTCAGGAGAAGTGTCAGAGAATGGCTAGACACAAATTATCCAAACAAATGGATTGGACGAGGTGGGCCTTTACCCTGGACAGTCAGAAGTCCGGACCTAACCCCCATGGATTTTTATGTATGGGGGCACGTGAAGAGTCTCGTGTACAGTGAGCCCAACCCAATGAGAAGGACTTTAACTACTGGTGAAGTAAAAAGTGGACTTCGTAAAAGAATGCGAAGATGTGAGAAAAACAGAGGCAGACATGTTGAACATAAAATTTAGACTTAAAGATGTTTTATTGGAACTTGAAAGTTTAGTTAATTTAGTATCTTGTACTCACCTGTTGTTTTATTTAGTTTTTTATGCCTCCCCTGTAGCTTATGAAACTAAGTTTTTTCTACAAATTTTTGATAAAACCCTAGATTTTTACACCTCGTTGGATAGCTGATGAAAGGTATATATTTTTTGGCACATATGCAAAACAAGTGCCATAATATTTTTTTAGATATACTTAAGAAAAATAAACTTTCTAAATTTTTATTAGTTTTTTTAAGTTTTTATCGTCTACAACGACTTATTTATTCATTTTACGTACTCTATTGTTTATTGAGGTCATAAAGCATCTTATTTTACATGTAAAAATCAAATAATAGTAATAATAAGACTTACACATTTCAAAATATCTAAGCTGATAGCCGAAAATCGTATATTTTTTATAAAAAACGATTAAATTCAAATATCTCGAAAACGGTTAGATTTAGGATAGGGTGTTTCATAGTCAAATCAGTCAGAAACAATTTAAACTACACGCCCTTGACGGGAATAGGTCGAATTAACCTGTAACCCTTCATACATATATTACAACTTTTAAACAAGAGAATAAATTCTCATTTAAAAGTGGGTAAGCGTGTAATATAAATGTGTATTAATTATATTATATTGAAAACAGACACTCTTTTAAGTTTGCACATTTACCAAATAAATTTAATAAAAAAATGAATATTCAATACTTTCGCCACAATGATAAAAAATTGACATATGACAGATGTCTTGACGTTTCTCCATTTATAGTGTTGGGGTAAAAATCACGTTATTTTCAAAATACGGCCGATTAGCTGTCAAGATATGATTGTTACTAAAGCCATGTATTCACTAGGGGACAAATTGTCCCTCAACAGCACGCATGGCACAGAGTCTACGTGACGTTGCAACGTCGTGCACTGTTCCGCGACGGCGCGCACAACATAGCGCGGCATTTCTACGTGCCGTGGCAACGTTGCCATGCGCACGGTACCCGAGCGTACTCACTGCAACATTCCGCGGAGCGTCAGTACCACGTGGTATGTTTACAAGTGAATACGCATGCGCTGTATCTGTCGAGATGACAGTGTGGGGAAACGAAATTGTTCTTGAACTCATCGAGCTGTATCGATCGAAGATCGCATAGAATGTCCGTCCTTCTTTTTCTTTGCAGTAAAGAATTTCGCATTCTCCTCTTTTTTCTCCTCTTACGTTTCGATAAACTCATTAATATAAACAGATACGCAGTTGACATCATAACCTCCTAGGGCCACATTTCCGTGACGTGGAAAACAATAATTATTTGCAAAAAGGACCTTGTTTTTAATAATATTCAATTTACTACAGTAAAACCTCGTTAATTTGAAATTGCGACCCAAAAAAACATTTCGAATTGCGCGAAACCCCGTTTTCGCCAAATGAGATACCGCAGCTGTCATCCATAACCTCATCGGATGACATTTCCGCGACAAGATATGCGAGTCCCGGTGTGTACACGTCAAATGATCGCGTCATTGTCCCCGAAACATGAGCGTAGATGTTGATGCGACATGCCGAGTGGAATGTTTCGCGATTTGTCCCCTAGTGAATACATGGCTTAACTGATTATGCTATCCTGAGAATAGCTCCGAATGTCCCGTCAAACTATATTATCGGTTGATTATCTGACTGTATAATCGAATTACAATACCCAGCTGCATCGGTATACTAGGAACAAGAAATTATCAAGCAATCATTCACAATCTGCGACACGCAAAAAAATACAAGATAATTCACTAATAAAACGCGCAGAAAAATGTATCCAAAAAATTTAGTCATCATTACGACTCAAATCAGAAAATCCCTTTTGCCTATTAGCTTCTTGGATTTTTGCGAAAGGAATATTTGATGAATATTAGAAACAATGTGAAATCCAGTGCCCCGACCCTAAAAAGAAAAAAAAATTGTGTCGCAAATGGCGAATACTGTAATTTCTCGGATGTTTGCAAAATGCATGTTTCCTCACCTCCCTAAAGGGTATACATAGAAGGAAATTTAAAAAAAAAAGAAAAAAAATAGAGTACAGTTGCCGGCAAACTTCTTGAAAATTTTTGGCGTAGTGGGGAAATGCACAGAAGGCAAATTTTGGGTCTCGTTGGTGGAATGGTACATGCGCAAACTTCCTCCCAATATAAGAATGTTCTTAGGTTCTCACGGCCACTCAGAATCTTCAAGTTTGTGTTTACTGGGGTATTATGCCGTGTTGTTACGACCTTTCGGGTGTATCCGTGGGACAAACGGCGCGCACAATTTCCAAAAGGGTCAACGAGCACAAACGGGCATGCAAACTCGGTCATCCAGAAAAATCAGCACTGGCCGAGCATTTTCTGGATACCGGCCATCATTTTGCATTCGAACCAAAAATCCTTGGAAAGCCTAAGAGTCACCATACGCGTCTTATCAAGGAAGCACTAGATATCTACAAGCACCCGATAAACATTAATAGAGATGATGGTCTCAAATTAAAAACATCTTGGTATCCGGCGCTTCAAAGCCATTCTCGTCGCAGACTCCGCAGAGATAGTGATCAGACAACAGATGAATCATACACACAACACAATACAACACATCATGACTTCGGCACGGTATTGCAAGCCGATACTTAACCACAACACCAACATTCAGGACAACACATCAGCCCTGATGGTGGACTCTGCAATGGGATCCGAAACGCTGGCCCGAAAGGTCGTAACAACACGGCATAATACCCCAGTAAACACAAACTTGAAGTTCCTCCCAATATGCCGAAAATTGTCAAAATGTTTGCCAGCTACTGTACCTAATGGCACAAAGACAAAAAGCGGCAATAGTGATCTTGATGAGCTCTCGGCAAGTTAGTGTGTACAATAGGGTGGGCCAAAAATTTTTTTTTGTCATTTCTTAAGGGGCACATCGATAAAAAGGTGCCAAATGGTTTCAAATTAACATATGTAAAATATCATTACATTCTGATAAGTCTAACTGCCTCCAGATTGATGACGCTTTTCTTTTTTTTTCGAGATATGTTCTCATTAGGATTCCAAACCAATAAACGTAACTTTCTTCAAGCATAAACAATGCATATCATGATTGCGAGTATGAGGGGATAGTGGGTTGAGTGTGGGAGAGTCGAGGAACACCTAGGGCGTACGTGCGCCCCGTTCACGTGTTTAGTCAGTGTCAGTATAGCTCTGGCTGCAAGTACTCGAGGTTGTGTCGGGCTCGTTTTCCTTATTTCTAGTATGGTTCTAACACGTCAAAAACAGATATGTCCGTTGTTTGGTGATTCAAGTGTTATTAAAAGTAATATGTTACCAACCTATGAAGATGTTATAAAGATCTGAGTGGAATCGGCAAAAGATAAAACGTGATAATGAAACTAATAATGAACCCACTTACTTAGGAAATAGAGAATATTATCGTTGCAAAAATTGAAGAAATATAGTCAAGAGCTTCTATTCCGACTATCCAAAAGAAAACAAGGGAAAGTGACGTTGAAAAGGTATCATCTGAAATTCAACAATCTTTAAAATCCAATCTCAAATACCAAAGAAGAAATTAGAAGAATTTCGCCGTAACAGTTAAATATTGTTTGACATTTCGTCTTGTAAGTGAAAGAATATTCACGAATGCATTTTCATTTGCTCCAACTTCTGGCACATCGAAATGTATAGACCAAGCAATATCTACGAAGTCTTTGGTGGCTGTTGCGTATGATGGAACTAACGTGAACGTTGGTAAATATGGAGGTGTCATACATCTGCTTGAAAACAGATTATGTAAACCGTTGCAGTGGATTATCTGCTTACTTCACATGAATGAAGTACCGTTTCGGCACTTATTTCTACATATTGATGGTGGCACATCGGGACCCAAAACATTTTCAGGGAGAATCTGTAAAGATCTAGAATTATGTGAAAAAAGGCCCATTGCTTGATTTCAGCGTATTTCAACAGAGTTTTCTGTTCAAGGTATTAGCACTGACCAAATATAAATATGTTTATATACCTTATATTTATTCTGAATAGTCTCAACGATTTCAGTTACTTCGCACATCCTGAAAATTTATTAATTGCAATGCTGACTGACTTGTTTCAACTACCTACTATAAAATTGGATGCATTGTCTTACACAGATCTCATTGACTGGCAGGAGAATATATACGATACATCAATATTGGAATCCGTACCTGACGAAAACATCCAACTGTTTGTCGTTCCAAAAGCAGAAAGAGAACTCTCATTACTACGCCCGCAAGAAAGCCGTTGAAAGGGCAATCAATACTGTGATAGAAGCTTCAGCCATATTGTGCAAAAATCTGAGAGAGAAGGCTTCATAAAAAACCCAAATATTATTTCGGAAAGCCATACCGAAATTCGATAATATGAAGGATTTTTCGGCTGTTTCAAAGATTATAAAAAATAATAATATTAATGCCATTTTTGTAAACATTTACTTGTAATAAATAAATTTAACTCGTACAAGTATATTTCGTTTTATTATTTAACTTTTTATGCATTATTAAACTTTTTAAATCTTGTTGTAAAGACTCGTTAAAAATGAGTTTTTTTTCCAAAATATGTGTCCTTTAAAGTCAATCCGGAGGCAGAAGATGATATCCCATTGTAATGAAATTTTATAAGTAAGCAAAAAACATCATTTAGCACCCTTTTCTTGTTGTGCCTAAAATAAATCATAAAAAAAAAAATTCTCCATACAACGGTGGCCCACCCTAGTGTACACCCGTTATCAGAACAAACCTTATTCGTGTACTCTCCATTGTACAGTTGCCGGCAAACTTCTTGAAATTTTTTTGGCGTAGTGGGGGAATGTGCAGAAGACAAATTTTGAGTCTCGTTGGTGGAATGGTACATGCGCAAGCTTCCTCCCACTACGCCGAAAAATTTCAAGATGTTTGCCGGCTACTGTACCTGAATTGCTGGGCTCTCGGCAAGTGGTACAGCTGTTATCAGAACAAGCCTCATTCGTATTATTTATTGATATGGCATTTACATTGTGGAATGATACGATAATTTATAAATAAATAAAATACTTGTATAAGACTTTTGAGTTTTTCTATTGTTTTGCCATGTTTGCCGTACTGGCCACAGTTATATAACTCAAAAGTGGTCTTTCACAAGTATTTTATTTATTTATAAAAGCCTCATTCGCATACCTCTCCATTGTTCCTGAATTGCGGAGCTCTCGGCAAGTGTGTACAGCCGTTATCAGAGCAAGCCCCATTCATGTACACTCTTCATTGTAACTGAATTGGTGAGCTCTCGGAAATTGTGTACAGTCGTTATCAGAACAAACCTCATCCGTGTACACTCTCCATTGTACCTGAATTGCGGAGCTCCCGGCAAGTGTGTACAGCCGTTATCAGAGCAAGCCCCATTCATGTACACTCTTCATTGTAACTGAATTGGTGAGCTCTCGGAAATTGTGTACAGTCGTTATCAGAACAAACCTCATCCGTGTACACTCTCCATTGTACCTGAATTTGACAGAATAGTAAATAAATATATTTTTCAACTTTATAAACGTTTTTTACATTATAAACCTTTTCAATTCTAGCAATCCAAATGATTTGGACCTCAGCTGCTGCCCCATTTGCCTACAGGATTTTATATTGAAAGAGAGAACAATCAAAAAGACACACTGCAAACACTTGTTTCACTCGTGCTGTCTGAATGACTGGTTGAGGCAGAATAATACGTGTCCCATTTGCAGGAGACCACTCTGAAGACCGGCTGGTGCTTTAGTGTTAAAATATGATGATTCGGCACACGCCAACAATACATTCTGTAAAATAATGTAAATAATAAATTTATAATTTGACGTAACTGAATTGTAACTGTATTTGTAATTGTATTATTGATGGATTTGACGTTTATATTGTAGAGATTATTCATGATGATAATTTAATTAGGAAAAACATTAACCTTGTTATCTCTACGAATATATTCAGTAACCTACATATTTCAGTTTGACACCTGTCGATGAGAGATTCTGTTTTTCACGTAGCTTAAAAAGTAAAAAATATAAAAATATTATTAAACTCACGTAAAAGTAACAAGGTTAATGTTTTTCCTAATTTAATAATCATCTGTTGTAATACTTGTTACCTTTTTTAAATTAATGTTTAGCGAAATTTAAAATAAATTAAATTTTAATAATTATTATTACTGTAATTTAAAATGATTTAAATTTAATAAATATTCTTATTAGTGATATTTAAAATAAATTAAATTTTAATAAATATTACTTTTAACCTTGTAAATTTTGTTTTTGAAAATGGTCTTTTATTTCCAAACAAGTATCTATTCCAATTAGGGTACTTCTTATTTTTCGACATTCGTAGAATAACCGCGTCAACCCGTATTTCTTAATTTTATTTTTTAACGAATTTTAGAGCTGGCTACCAACGATCAAAGATCACGAAAAAATAAATGGTTCCTATATCTACACACGTAGATCGCTTAAATGCCTAATTTGGATTAAAAAAAGCGTGCTATATCTATATCCAAGGTCACACTCCCCTCTCCCACTCATCCGCAACTCCTCACCTATATATACAGATACACATGCTTATTAGTGGCATGCTAATGTGCATGCCACTAATAAGCATTCCCTAACAATTGTACACACTTGCTCATTATTAGCATGCTTATTAGTGGCATGCTCATAAATAAGCATGCTCAAAGCTAACAATCAAACACATATGCTTATTAGTGGCATGCTCTTGTCATAGAATAGAGACGCTCTTGTTCAAAATTGAAACTTTGCAAACTGAAATAGAAAATTCAAGTGAACCAATAAATCAAAAAATTCCCGAGTTTCCATCCGCACTTTTTTGATTTTAGTTTTTATAATTTTTATTGTAAGATTTTAATCATTCATTTTAATAAAGTTTCATAAACATTATTTCTCGCTATATTATTTTTACACAACAGTGACCGAGTATTCCACAGACATTCGTGATTCCTATTATAAGTCACGAAAAGTAATGTTTTATCATCTACCCAACGTGCCATATTTGTTTCATCTGTCGCGGACTGAGAAGATCGCATTGATAAAACTAGCCGCGAAGCCCGCGAATGACAAAAGCATGCTCATTGTTCCGCACAGAACAGGCAATACAGGTGCGGTCCGCTGATTCCGCTTCAGAAGCCTTCGGGATGTCTCACACAGCACGGGCGCACCGTGTGAGCAGCTGGAAAAAGAGCGATATTAGTACACGGGAATGTGCACCAGAGGCGACAGCAAAAGAATTTGCTTCGAGCAAAATGTCTAAACTCGACGAGGTCGTCAAGAATAATCGTCTTAAAAAAGACGGTTGAACTGCGAAGAAATACTTAGCTTGGAAAAATCCGCGCCAGCAATCAGCACTCCGCAGAAGCGGTAGGTACCGAGCGTGAACGTCCGCTCAGAGTCAGCACACCGCAGAAGCAGTAGGTACCGAGCGTGAATGTCCGCTCCGTGTCAGCACGCCGCAAGGCGATCGCCGCCGATAGCAAGTACCGGGCGTGAAGCGAGAGCGCTCGGCGTTAGCAGGCAGCAACAGCAGATCTTGATGACGTAGTTCGGCTCGAGCTTGAGAGCGAGCGAAGTCAGCAGGCAGCAAAATCGTAGGAGGTAGTCGGGTAGGTAAATGAAACACACGTGAAGGGTCTGCCACGGCGTTTTAAACCAGACTGAGGGTCGGTCGATTTTTTTTTTTTCGATTCCTTAGAGTCTACGATACTCTGAGTACTTTACATGCGGCTAGACCGCCTAGTTCTACTTCTACAAGTGCGTCAGTTCTATAACTTTGACACTTTTACTAACTACTTATTGTAATAAACATCGTATGTTTTATATTTTACATGAATTCGAAAGGGTAAAAAATTTTTAATAAAAAACCCACTAAACATTTTACGTGATATTTAAAAAGGTGAAATTAACTAGGCGCGACACTTTATGTATAGTGCCGCCTTATTATAAATTAATAGTAACTATAGTAAAAAATTCAACTACAACTTAAATAATATTTATTTATTTACAGATCATAATTTCGGTGTACAAGTCGATGCTGTCAGCCTTGATGCGCTCGCTCCGGAGGATCGAGCGCATTTTGTTGCTTCATGAAGTAATGACGGGGCAGTCTGTATCGGTATCTGAAAGGCAGAAGACTAATATCGTGTTCATAAGAACCGAGATTACGGATTAGTGAATTTTCTTGTAATGGAAAAGTGCATGATTTGTGGAAATTGTCTGATAATTTGTGGAAGCATTGTTTAATTGTGTCCACCTTGTGCTGATGGTGCATCTTTTTAATATTTGTTCTGGGTGATGTGTTGTATATGATTTTAAGTGATTTGTTTTGTATAACTTGTAGTTTTTCGTATTTGGTGTCTTGTATGCTGCTGAAGGCAGGTGCAGCGTATGTGATGGTAGGTAAAATCATGGAATTGTATAGAGTGTTTTTGTTTTTGATGGAAAGTGCGCCGGTCCTGTTGAATATAGAGCGAAGCGAGCCGATGGCTCGGTTCGCTTTATGCCGGGTGTTTTTAATGTGAGAATTCCAAGTAAGGCGAGAATCGAGCGTCAGGCCGAGGTATTTAACCTCTTTTGACCACTCGATCTCGCTTTCGTTCACGAGTATTTTTACTCGTGGAGGTGGTCTGGAGTAGTGAGAGAAGAGTATGGTCTCCGTCTTGTCCTCGTTTAGCTTTAGCTTCCATTGGCGGTAGTATGCCACCATTTGGGTTAGTGCACCCTGGAGCTGTCTGGAGGCCAGGTCGGGACTTCGGGAGGTGGAGAGTAGCGCTGTGTCGTCTGCGAAGATGGCACGCGTGCAGTTCTGTAAAGAGGGAATGTCGTGAGTAAATATGTTAAATAAATGCGGACCGAGCAGGCTGCCCTGGGGCACCCCCATCGGTATTTGTCTTGTGGAAGAAAATTCACCTTTCACTGAGACTGTAAACTTTCTGCCTGAAAGATATGATTTAATGATCTCGATTAGGTACCGTGGCACGCCGATCGAGATCATTTTAAAAATCAGCCCGTCAATCCAGACGGTGTCAAAGGCCTTCGCGAGGTCTAGAAGTGCCATAGAAGTACACTTTTTCCAATTGAAGCCCGTTGACACCTGCTCGATTACTCTAACCAGTTGCTGTGTCGTACTGTGCCTCATTCTGAACCCGAACTGGTCGTCCGGGAGAATATTTTTTGTGTGTGTGTATGCTACCAGGCGAGTCAGGATAATTTTTTCAAGTAATTTACTGATGGTCGAAAGGAGACTGATGGGGCGGTAATTTATAGGGTTGGTGGGATCTTTATTCGGTTTTGTAAAAGGGAGGACATTTGCAATTTTCCAGTGCTCCGGAAAAATTCCGAGGAGCAGGCATCCGTTAAAAATTTTTGTGAGTACTACTATGGCTCGCTGTGGTAGATGTTTGAGAAGTATATTATTTATGCCGTCCAAGCCCGGGGCTTTGAACGGTTTAAGTCTTTTTATGATACGTTTGATTTCTGAGGGGGTGGTGAATTTAATTTCATCAATTTCATCTTCGGTGGGCGGGGCCGCACCGAATTCCCGAAGCGTGTCGGACACTAGTTTTTCAGTGTCGGGATCGCCGATCCCTTGTGTCACCTTGTATGTGCTTTCAAAGCCGTCCGCCAAGGCGTCGGCTTTTTCTACATTAGAAAGTGCAGGCTGTGAGCACCCCGGTTTGATGAGTGGTGGAATGACTGTTTTCGCGCGCCTCAAAGCTCTGGTCATTCTCCATAGGGAGTTATCACCAGGCTCGAGTTTTTCCAATTTTTGTTCCCAGAAATCATTACGCAGTTGTTTGATTTGAATTTTAATTTCTCGCTGTAGTGAGTTGGTAAGAGTTTTGTAGTGTCTATCGCGAGTGCGATGATAGTGTCGGCGTGCATTATTTTTGTCTGTGATGAGTTTTTTTATTTCAGGTGTGAGTGGTGTAGTGTACGGCTGGACTACTTTGGCCGGAATAATTGTGTCGCGAGCTCCTTGAATAATTGCAGTCAATAAATCTATTGCATCGGCAATCTCGTGAGGGTGGTTGTAGGCATTTGTGGATAAATAAATGTAGTGATTTATGAATTCTTTATAGGTTGACCAATCGGCGTCCTTGTAGTTGTATTGTAATCGGGGCTCCCTCTTCGCCGCACCATCCACCCGAAAGTAAATCGGGAGGTGATCCGACGAGAGGTCGTCCCCGGTGACAGGTTCCGACAGAAAGGATGCGTTTTTGGTCAAAACTATATCGAGTGTGCTTGGAAATTTACATTGTGAATAGAACGTTGGTTTGTCCGGGGCGAGGACGGCATAATCACGTGTCTCCATATGGGTGTATAGTTTTTTGCCATTTGGATTCGATCGCTGACAGTTCCAATGTGAATGTTTTGCATTGAAGTCGCCGGCTATGACCACTGTAGGGCCGATAGCCATGAGTGTATCAATGTCAGCGGTCGAAATGGCATGTGAGTTGTATGCGGCGATCATTATGTGGTCACGGCCACCTATGTTTAATTTAATAATTGTGGCTTCAATTGATTTTAAAGGTGGTGTAGGTAACCGCGTATGCGGTATAGTGCTTTTAATTAAAATTGCCGTTCCCCCGGCGGGACCGAGTTCGCGATCATTTCGGTATACATCAAAGCCAGGGACTTTGAAGGGTGGTTTGTTAGGTTTTAACCACGTTTCCGAAAGTAGCACAATATCGACATCAGCTTGGTTGAGGCTGGCCACCAGCTCATCGACCTTATCACGGACACTGCGAGCGTTCCACGCGATAATATGTACACCCGAATTTACAACCGCCATTGTTGGTTAAAAATATTAATACGCAGCGCCGCTGGGGCGCTCGAGAGCATCCATGAGTTCGAGACAAATCATCGCGCGCGAGATTTTATCACTGCATTGGTTGAAACGATCGCGTGAGTTTAACATGAGTCGCATTAACATCGCGAACTCATTGAGGTCCGAGCCCCCAGCCGCGCTGGTAGAACCGATCGGTGGCGATGTATGGAGCTCCGGGCGCGTCGGTCGCGGCCCGGAGGATACTTGCTTATTTAATTGATTAGTGGCAGCGGGAGCATCGTTCGAACCCTGAACGACGCTCGACCACTGCCTTCCCTCGATGACAGGTGCAGGCTGCCTCATGGTCATCTGAGGGCGTGCTGAGCTGGGCTGCTGTGCGGTAGGACGGGGCGGTGGGAGACGCGGTTGAATTTTCGCGACGTACGCGACGCGTTTAGGGCACATTCGGTAGTTTGCCGGGTGGTCACCCTGGCAATTGCAGCACGCGGCTGGCTCGTCGCGTGTCTTTTTTGGGCAGTCCGCCGTCGCGTGCTGCTGCAGGCATTTTATGCATCTCGGTGCATGGTTGCAGTTACGCGAACTGTGACCGAAACTTTGGCAGGAATAGCACTGTGTTCCGTGCTGAAGAAAGTTTGATTTATATTTCTGGAGGGTGACCCTGCAGTAGCATACGACGGTGACCTGCGTTCGGAGTTTGCCCATGTCAACTTCCTGCCCGAAATAGGCGAGGTATAGCGGGTATTCGGATTTTGGAGTAGTCATTTTGACTACTCTGGTTGCGGGGAAGCCTTGAAGTGCCAGGTCCTCTTCGATTTCCTGGACTTCAATCAGGGGCAGGCCTCGGATGACCGTGCGCTTCATGCGCTCGGCATCCGGAGTAAATGAATGGAATCCCGTGATTCCATCATTTTTCAGGCCGATAATCAGCGCCTTTTGATCATCAAGATGCTGGGTTTGGACGGCCGCGGTGCCGCCCTTGGTGTATTTAAAATTGAACGCCCCTTTGACGTGTTTTTTGATTGCCGTATGCAATTGGAGGTGCGTCATGTCTTTTGTAGGCATGATAACCGGCGGTACTCGGGACGAGCGCGGCGTATTTTTTGGTGTCGGGTCGCGGCGAGTGGGAACGAATTCGTCTAGTTCCTCGGGGAGGGCGGAGAATTGATTGGTGGTTGGAGTGGGAGATGCTGGGTTTGGGCGAGTCCGCTTCGCGGACTGCCTGGGAGTTTGCCACGATGTGGTGACAGAGATGACCGGAGTTTTGAGCGGAGGAAATTCGGTTGGAGTCGCGATGTTGTTGTTGGCGGCGGTTGTGTCCATTGACTGGGCGGCGGCGTTTGCGGATTGCGCGACGACGTGATGTTGTTTGGTAAAAAGATTCAGTTCGTATGGAGTGCAGTTACGGTATGACCCGTCGGGTTCCTGCATCTGCGGTACAAATAGCGAAGCCATGTTAATTTCTAAAAGTTTCGCGAGTTTAGTGCTAATGATCGGGGGGGCCGTTATTACACGGTCCGGGCGCTCCGCGCTCGGACTTGTTGTAAAATGTTTTTTGTTTGTCTCGATCGCGGCGGCGTGATTTTTGGAAAGAAAAATTTTAAAATTGCTTAAATCGTAATATTGCGACTTCGGTACGGTATTCTCCCCTTACGGGGTCGGCTTCGAGTTGCGCGCGCAGCGTGGCACGGCGCACGGTATCGGAGCGGGTTGAAAAAATACTTTTGCGATGCTGCACGGTATCGTAAGAGCGGTATGAAAATATCGACTGGTCGGCTCAAGAGACGACAAGCGAATCTCTGAGGGTCGGTCCGCCTTGAATGCGATATTTATACCCTCGGCCGGGACCAGGAGGCCCCGGCCTCGAAGCCAATTAAAACAAGTTACAGTTTGCATACAAATGGCGCGTTTCGGGCGCTTATTTCTACTACATATATTACAGTTTTTTAATTATTAAATTAAACGCACCTCCCCCGGAGGATTTACATATATGTCATTACATTGACTGCGTCTCAATAAACAGTCTGACATATTGCGTGGCAACCTTGAGACATTATTATTAAAGCAACAGTTAAAATATATCTCATTTTCTGGCCCGGCGGGCTATAAAATTTCAACAATTAAATCTCTTAAAAATCCAAATTAACTTTTAGGTTTAGTTTTTTGTGTCTATTATATAGAGTGCGTCGCAGCGCATCTGTTGATATATCACACTTTATTGTAAGTCGCAGCTTACTATAGTTATGAATTTTTAAACTTTTCAACAAAAAACTAATTTTGTAATTTATTCAAAATTATTTCCACATATGAGTGTGTATATTCTCTAGATAGGTCTTGATCCACTGATCATTATACAAAAAGAATTATCAAAATCGGACACCTCTGACGGAAGTTATTCCGGTTTGTGTGTTTATATGAAAATTTGTATGGAAAAAACCCAGCCCAGTATGTCGCTCATAAGCGGCGGCTGGTTTTGTGTTGGTGGTGTCAGACTTATGTTTCCATATTAATGTGATTGTGATTCACTCATTAATAATGTATTTGAAAAAGTATTTAGATTTTTCCTTGCCATAAAAAATGTATGTTTTTTACCAATGATCTGTTGGCAATCTGTTATGCCATACAGTCAATCATTTATTGTGTCATCTGTAGACAACTTTTTATGTCTTACAGAGTGTGTGCATGTGTGTGACTCTACTACTTATCTTTTATAAGTGTTGAGACAACTTTAATGTTGCTTATCAGGCAAATATGATGAGAATAAGGTACAAAATGCGCCTTGTGCGCAAATAAAAACATCTCCCGCCCGCTCTTTTTATTAAAACAATGAAAATGCGGTATTTTATTACATAGAATTATGATTCAGGTCCATCTGAAATCAAAAAACCATTAATTTCCATCATATTAGAGAGCTCTGAAATGTTAAAAAATCTGAACATTAATATTTTCATATAATATTTTCAGCAAAAACATACACATTTCAGATCATGCACTCTAACGCATTTCCATTGTCATCAGCGGGATGCGTTCTCATGGAGCTGAGGCTCCGCATTCGCTCATCCCCTCTCCCGGGTGCCGCCGCCTGACGCCGAGACACGTATAAGGACAACCACCGCGGCCGAGAACTCGCGCGCTGTCCTCGGCACGGTACCCATCCTCAACCGGGGCACGGCGATCGGCGTTGGCCCTAAAAGGGGCCTTTGCTCTGTTTCATTCACATGAGAAATTTCTATCATTCATATGACGTGGTATCGTTGGATGAAAACAAAACACAGGGACCTGATAAGGTACCAACCATCTTCCTAAAAAATTGTTATAAAGAATTATCATTTATTTTGTGTAAAATCTTTAACTTGTCTTTACAAAATGGAACTTTTCCAGAGATTTGGAAAACGAGTTATATTATTCCAGTCTTTAAAAAGGGCAACCACTCGGATATTAAGAATTATCGACCTATTTGTATCCAATCTGCAATACCAAAACTATTTGAACTTTTATTGCTAAATAAAATAAAAGAATACTTATTCAGCATTATATCCCCTCTACAGCATGGATTTATGCCAAACAGATCTACTCTAACAAACCTTCTTGCTTTACAAGCCGATGTCTTTGATGCCTTCAAAGATTCTCACCAGCTAGATTGCTGTTATACAGATTTCTCCAAGGCGTTCGATCGAGTCTCTCATAGAGTTCTACTTGATAAATTAAATGCCTTGGGAGTTTCGGGTAACATTAAAGCTTGGCTCGAGAGTTATTTACATAACAGACAAATGATTGTTAGAATAGCTGAGTTAGAGTCTGACTACTTTTGTGCAGTAAGCGGGGTACCACAAGGCTCCCACCTGGGTCCTATTTTGTTCATTATATTCATTAATGATGTAATCCCCATGCTTTTGTTATCCGGTGTGAGGTGTTTGCTATTTGCAGATGATATGAAACTCTATAGAGTAATAAATACGGAACACGACTGCAAACTTCTGCAGAATGCACTGGATATTTTACAGAAATGGTGTGAAGAAAATAAACTTTCTTTAAACATCTCCAAATGTCAAATGCTGAGATTCTGCCGTACCCGGACAATAGTAAACTATGACTACAAAATTAATGGTATAACTTTGAGTGTCGTTGATGAAATTAGAGATCTGGGCGTAATTGTAGACAATAAGTTTTCTCTTGTGTCACATATCAATTGCACAGTTGATAGAGGCTTAAGAACCCTAGGTTTCGTACTCAGATTAAGTAAAGATTTCAAAAATATTGGAACTTTTAAACTATTATTTAAGAGTCTGGTTAGACCAGTATTAGAAACAAATTCAGTTGTATGGAGCCCTCAATATGCTGTTCATGTGTCACATTTAGAGAGAACACAAAATAAATTTCTCCGTTTTATCAATTATAAACTTAATTTACCATCAACACATATTGATTATAACTTTTTAAGATCATTTTGCTCTCTTGATAAATTGGAAATAAGAAGAATTGTAGCTGATCTCGTCTTTTTTCACAAAATAATTAACGGGAACATCGACTGTCCACAACTGTTGGAACGAATCTGTTTGCGAGTTCCATCCCGAGTAACCAGAAATTACGCAGGGTTTGCCTTGGAAGCTGCGACAACTAATTACTTTTTTAATTCACCACTTCAAAGGCTTCCCAGACTTGTTAACAGATTTGAACAGTTAGACGTTTTTTCCACAAATTTAAATAAATTCAAACATACAATTCGCAATATTCTTAATCAACAATGAACTTTCCTCTATGTCTAAAAATAATCCTCAAATATATGTAATTATCACTCTTTTCTTGTATTCTTATCCTATAAAAAAAAAAAAATCTTAATTTATATTTCTGTAATTATCGCTAATCCTATAAAAAATATGATGTATTTATAGATTTATGAAATTATGGATTCTGTGTTTAAGTTTAGTTGTAGAGCTCTTTTTATATTTCTGTTATTATGTCATTTTATATTTCTTTATATGACTTTTTTTTATTTTCTTTTTATATTTCTCATTACCGACATGTATTACCCAATCAATGTTTATGTAAATGCTCTGATGGGCGTATATATACTGAAATAAAAAAAAAAAAAAAAAAAAATTACGTCGACTACAGAGCTTGAAAGTTCGGTTGCCTGACGGTAGGCGCAGGCAATGTCCTGTCCGTAACACTCATAATAAGCAAGCCTGTTCACACATGTTCCAAAGATACCCCTTCTCATGGTGAATGACAGTGGCATGCTCATTACTAGCAATGTGCGTACACACATGCCACTAATAAGCAAGGTCTAAAGAAGGTCAATACTGCGCATGCTCACGTGCCACTAATAAGCATGTGTATCAGTAGCTTAACGCACGGCCCGCGCACCGCGGCGGTTAGCGGACGCGGGCGCGCGGGCCGTGCGTTGTCTCTCGCGGGTCCCGCCTCCCGCCGCTCAGCCGGGTAGCTCAGTCTCCAAATGAATCTGTCGGCGGTACAGGATAAGAGGAAATAAGGAGAAACATGCTATGGGGGTATTCTTGGACATCTCAGGGGCCTTTACTAATACCTGGTGGGAGATGATCCTCACCAAGCTGAAGTTGCGGTGCTGTCCGAGGTATCTGTTCGATCTTATCGTAAGCTACCTTGGGGAGCGTTCCGCGACCATAAGTTATGGGGGGATGTCGAGCACCAGGCTTACCAACATGGGGTGTCCACAGGGCTCTGTACTAGGGCCGACGCTGTGGAACATTTTATTTGATGACATTCTCCGGCTTCCGCTACCGGTGGGCTGTTCAATAGTGGCTTACGCAGATGATGCTCTGCTGCTTGTGTCCGGACGAAGGCGCTTAATGCTAGAAGAACGGTGTAAAAGATCGCTTGAATTAATTGTGGATTGGTGCGTAAGAAATAAGTTGGCTTTGGCGTCGAACAAAACAGTAGCAATGATGTTCAGTAGTGCTCTGAGTCGAAAGAGGAACCCGGTGGTGAAACTTGGCGACAATACTATTAGATTCGAGCGCTCGGTGAAGTGGCTGGGTGTTACCTTCGATACCTCGGGTTCCTTTCTCGCTCACGTCAAGGCGATTTCGGATCGGGCGAGGGATTTCTTCGCCTCTATGAAACGATTAAGTGTCTCGGATTGGGGAATCCGGTCCCCAGCTATGCGCCTAGTGTACAAGGCGACATACGTGGCTCAAATCACGTATGCCGCTGAAGTATGGGTACATAGATTGGGGACTGCGGCAGTTGCGGGTGCGTTGAACAGAGATCAGCGGGTACCTCTTCTTGCGCTGACGGGGGCCTATCGAACTGTGTCCGGTGCCGCCCTCCCAGTGCTGGCGGGGGTGCTCCGTGCGGACATTGAGGTGAGAGAATCATCCGCCCGAAAAAGGCTGAGACGGGGCCTGGAGGTCTGCTACTTTGGCAGGACCATAAGGCCTTCGGACACAGCAGTTAAGGGCATTGGGTCTGAGACTGAGAGAAATTTCATATGAGATTTGGCAAGAAAGATGGGACACGGCCACAACCGGAAGATCGACATACTCCTTCTTCCCGAGAGTGGCCGTGAAGGATGAGGGCAGAAGATATTTTCCGACGCTGGACCATTATACGGTGCAGTTGCTATCGGGCCACGGAGAGAGCCACACCCGTGGTGTGTATGCGGCCGTGTGGCCCAGACGCCGGAACATATCCTCTGGGAATGTGTGGTTCTGAATGATGCGAGAGAGGATATGTTAGATGGTCTTATTGAGAATGGACTGATTGTGACAGGACGCCGACCAGCGAACGACGTCCTGGTCAGTAGCGAAAGGAATTTCGGATGCTTTCGTAGCTTTACCAAGGTGTGGGTCTCCCGATGGGAGATCTTACGGGGCTAATGTGATAGCTGCGGTGGGAGAGTCTCCCCCCGCTGGATGCTGCTTTTCTTCGAGGGTCGATGTCTGCCGGTCTTGGCTTCGTGGCTGCAAGTCGCCTTTTTCATTGTTTTAATTTCCGTGCCGTCCCTTTTCTTTATGTTTTCCCCGAATTGGGGGGGGTCTTTTTATTTATTTTATTTTCATGAATTATTATTACATTTTCACTTAACTGCAACCGACATCCACTGCCGCCGCCGTGGGAGATGTCTTGTCAAAAAATTTATTTCATTCTGTTTTTTTTAAATATTATTATTCTTGTTTATACATTGTTATGTTATGTTTATTATGTTATGTATGATGCTAATAAAGATAATGTCCTTGCGACGGGGCTGTGAATGGTTGTGTTTGCGGCCGTGCCCCCTCACAAAGGTTTATACGACCCGAGCGAGGGAGCATGGTCCTGCATTGTAGTTGAAAAAAAATGTCAACCTGGAGACGATTGAGTTGGACCGATATGGAAGCTTTTGCTCTTAGAACGGTCCTGGGTAAGCGGTGGGTACCATTCACCCCACAGTGGGTGAACGGCATGTTGTGATGGGCCAGTCGCGCATCTGGCAGTTGTCCCATTAAAGGTGGTTGGGGTCTGCTCCGGTTGTTGCGACATCGCTGGCATTCAAAATGTATACGACGCACGGCGGGCCTTAAACGTAAAACGAAGTAATTTTCGCGCATATCCGCCACTGTCACTTCCGGTCCGGGATGCTGCCGCATTTCATGGTGATAGCGGATCATCAGTCGTGTTTCGCACACAATCAATCCAGCGGCATAAAATTGAATTTTTTAAATTTAATAAAAATAACAATATATGGCCGTGTGTGTGTATGTGTAATTGTTACCATAAGGTTTATTTTTTGAACATTTATGCATTTAGTTTATAATATTTCTTATACTCGCGTCGAGGCCTCGACAACTTGAATAGTTTTAAGAATTTTTTGTAATTTTATTCTATATGTAATTTGTAATTTTTTATTGTAAATAAAATGAGTGGAATTAGCGGTCTTATTACTGACGAATCCTGACTGGAGATATAAGGTTTTGTGCATTATTAGGACATCCGCGAGATTCGGAAATAAACGTATCTCACTGTGGAGGATGACGGCCGATCTCGCGGATTAAATTAAATAGCAAAAATATGTTTTTTGCCAGTTTTCAGATAACTGCGCAGCAGATTTGAAAGGCCGTTAAAATGGTCAGGCAGGCCGACGTTTGAACGCGACAAGCCGGCGCCTGGCGGGGGCCGCTGGTTTATGGACCAGACGTACGCGGCGCGTGGAAAGTTTGCAACGCCGTAAAATCAGAAAGTTCACGAGATGAACTCAGAAAAAGTGCACAAAACCTGGCATGTCATTTCCTGTCAGAATTCGTTATAAAATAAAGAATCGGATTAGTTTGGAAGGAGATACATCGAGAGATAGGAATCGGCCTTTTTTGAGGCGATTTATGAACGCCGACACATCCGGACACATTGGTACTAATTAAATTCACATGCAGATGTGCCAGGCGTTCAATTTGACGCAACATTTACATATGTACACCTCCCCGTTCGGGAGATAATTTGGCTAGGCGGGCAAAATAGTCCGTCTAGAGGATGGGCCGGCACAGTATGATCCGCTCGGGAATGCTGCGCTGACCACCATCCGCCACTGGGTATTCTCGAGATGTCTCTCCCCTCCCTTACTAATCCCATTTTGACCGTTGATTTCCCGCTGTGTCTAGATTTTAAGTATAAATAAAGGAAGATTCCGCAGACTCAGCATCCTCAGTTCGCCGAGATTACTTTTACCTTGTTACGCTGCCGGTCCGCGGAATCGTGTTTTGAGAAAAAAGTGCCTTTTACTTTTTATTGAATTTCCTGAAAAAGTGTTTTTTGTTGTTGCTTTCTAATTTACCTTTTTGCTTAAAATATTGTAAATTCCTACTGAATTTCTCCCACCGTAACGCGGAGACCCACCCTATATTTAGCTATTTTTAAATTCGGTTTTTTAGCCGCTCGGGTTTTAAAATATTTTGGGAATTTATTAATAGTTATTTCGAACTTGGTATGGCCTTGTGCGTACCATTTCGTGGTCCTTCGTGAAGCCGGATTTCCGTTGTTTCGGTTTTTAAATTTTTAAATTCAGTAATTTTGTGCTTCGTCGGAATCCGAATTTTTATAATTTTTTTTTGTGAAAAAATAATAATAATAATATTTTAAAGAAAAATGTCGCGCTCGTTAAGATCGAATTCGAATCGCGAATTACCCGCCGACGAAGAAGATGCCTCCCGTCGCGAAGCGTCATCGGGAGATGAATCGGACCGGCAGTCAGGAGCTGAGGATCAGGCAGCGTCACCTACTGACGCGGCTAGCTCGAGTGCAGTTATAAGGAGGTTGCGCAGGGAGCTACGCCACAAGGACCGGCATTACAAGAAGCAGCTTGATGAAATGCAGAAGCGCCAAGAAGAGATGTTTACGAGGGCTTTGACACTTGCAGCGGCGGGAAGGGACCCCGCGGCGGGGGGCGCAGGAGCGCTCGTCGCCGGCGCCGCGGCAACCGACGTAGCGGCGCCTATTACCGCTGCGAGTGTCTCGGCGGACGACATCGCCATAAAAGACCCGGCGCGCATGAATGCACTTACAACTTGTCATCAAGAGGCTCCTGCCAGGACCGATAATCCGAGCTTGGGCGACTGGATGCGGTCGCAACAAGCGCAATTTGAACGGTTGACGTCCGCTGTTACAGAAGCGGTCCGGTCAACGCGTTCACCTGAGAGCCCGCGGTATCCGCTCAGCCAGGATGAGCCACGCGTGTCGGCTATGATAGCGCGGCAGTCCAACGCAAAGGACCTGACTGAATTTTCGGGTGACCCAATGGAATGGCGTTCATTTAAGACGCAATTCAGGCAATCCACGGAATTGTGTGGGTTGACAACCGCTGAGAATGCGATGCGGTTGAGAATCGCGCTCAAGGGGGCAGCTCGGGAAGCAGTGCACCCTTTGATCGGCGACCCTCATTGTGTTGAGGGAATTATGCGCACTCTGGAGGATTTATTTGGCCAGCCAGATGCGATAATCGCAAGCGTCCTGGAAAAAGTGAGGAACACAGCACGCCTCACTGAGAGTACGGACACAGGCGTTTTTACGAAATTCGCGGTAGCGGTGAGGAATGCCGTCGCCACAGTAAAAGGTATGGACGAGCGATATTTGGCGTCACCTCAATTGCTACGCGAGCTCGTCGGAAGGCTCCCGCTTTCGGCGAGAATGGCATGGTTCGCGGCGAGATCCGGAACCGTGAATACAAACATCGAGGACTTCTCGAGATGGCTGTCGAGTATGACAGATTCGGCGCCCCATTGCGGCGGACAGACCGCGCAAGTGATTGAAGACAAGGGGCGCAAAAATGCGCAGATCCACGCTATACATCGAGCGCCGGAAAATACGCAAAAGTGCGGTATTTGCGACTCAAGAGATCACGGCGCCGCGGCATGCAACGATTTTACGCGCTGTTCGGTATCTGACCGAGCGGCTATCGTCAAGGACAGAAGATTATGCTTTATGTGCCTCGAACCGTGGACGCCGAAACATAAACATGGATGCCGGGGCCGTGATAAAAAATGCGGCGTGGACAATTGCGAGATGCGGCATCACCGGATGCTGCACGGCGCGCCGCCTTCCGCGAAACGCGAGTGAAAACGTATCGCTCGCGGGTCAGGTGACGGGCGCGCCGCGGCGCCCGGCCGACCTGGCCTGATAGACTGTGCTCATACCGTGAGCCGCGACGCTGAAAATGTGATTTATTAAATGTGCAGAAGTCGACGTGTGTGGCCCGCGGGGGCATAGAAAGACATTCGCCTTATGCGATAAAAGTTCGACCGTGTCGCCGATAGACTCCGAAGTCGCCAGTGCGGTTGGTAAATCGGGACCGGTGCGAGATCTGCGCCTGTACGGCGCCCGCGGTATGTGCGCCTCCGAACCGCGGTTGCGTCTAGGGCAGAAAACTTTAAAAGGCAGCGGACTTACCCAACATCCGTTGAGTGTGAACACTTTGCGTAATTTGGATTTACGGCCCCGACGGTTTAGCCGAGAAACCGGGGAAATCAAGCGCACTGTGGGTATAACAAAAGTTATAAAATTATTATGGGGCATAGATTATGCCATTTGTGAAGTGTCGCGAGTTGGAGAGATAGCGGGTGCAGATAACGGCGTTTTATCGAGCACAGCACAAGGATGGATGAAAACCGGGGGCGTGCCAGGCCGCCCGACCATCGCCGCAACCGTGTCTTCCAGGATAGCTGACCGGCCCAGTGAGAGGCCCGCGAGATGCACTCGTAGGACACATATTGAAATTGACTGGCCGGAAGTGACCCCCGCGTGCGGGTCAGTGCAGTGGGTACCCGAGCGACCATACATGATGGAAGCCACCACTGTATAGCTTGCCGGCAGCCAATGGGCGACAGGTCTTCTGTGGAAAAGGAAGACATGCCCTAGCAGCCGAATTTCGGTTTTTTAATATTTTTTTGTGATAAAAAATATATATGGCCAAGGATCGGTTCAGCTCGGATACCGACATTGGAGCTTTTTCGCACTTTGCGGATTTTGTAGAGGCGTATCTAGATGAGATCGCCCAGATTGCGGAGGGTAGTTACACCCATATCTACCACGGCCAAGAGTCGGTTCATTTGGGAAACCGGCATTGGATTCTTCGCACTTCGTGGATTTTTTTTTGCCCCGAAATACTGAAAAAAATTCGGGTTATTTTCGATGAAGAAAATAAATTGAGATTGGATTTTTAAGGATTGGGAGGCCTTAGATATCATCGCGCTACATATGCGGATAAATTTATTTTAATTTGTGTTTTAATTTGTCGGAGCCCGCATCGGATAAATTAATTTTAATATTTGTGCAATCTGCCAGTCGTGCAGAACCGCAATAAATTTATCAATCTGCCCGAGCGAGAGGCGGATAGACGGCCGATAACTACTGGGCGCTAAAAGGCGCATATTCGAGCCGGTGAGATTCATGGCTGATGTGATGATCCGGTCGAAATATTATTTGCGAGCAGTTTGGCGGTCAAGGTCAGTTTTGTGGCTAGCGGACGAGGCCAGAACACGCCGAGAAGCGGCATTTTGGCGAAAATTGTGTGCAAATAAATGCACGATGGCTCGAGAGAGCCATACTAAGCCGCCGACGCAAAGTGTTGCAGCACATTTTCTGCGGTGCCTCGGTACAGGCACGTTGCGCGGTGGCTTACCTTAAAAATGTAGGACCACAGTACGGTGGTTATTATAACAGCGAAGATTGAAATCACCCCCCTGAAGCCGTTTACGGCGCCTCGCCATGGACCGCGAGAAAATTAAAAGGCCGCGAGCGTGACAGCGAACATTGAGTCCGAACATTCGCGCCATATGAAGCGCGCGGTGTTCGGGACCGTCACAACCACGGTGATATATTGGAGAGGACAATTAAGAAGTATGGCCGCGAGAAAAGCGGCCGCCGCAACCCTGAGCCGGAGCAATTGCAACTACGACCGGCGTTTATTACGCAATACAACGACGGGGCATTTCCGGATATCAGGCGTTTTCGACATCTTAAGACTATTGCGCGCGACCGCTTCGCTGCGGCGCTTTATTGAAAATTGCCGGCGCGGCAGAGACCGCGCGCGCCGAGCAGATTTGACCGCGGATGAGCGGTGTGCTGCCGAAAGATCGTAGGTATTGCGAGCACAAGCGGAGTCATTTAGACCGGAGCTCAGCATACTTCGGCGGGGGGCCCCCCTCCCCCACACCAGCCGTTTGTACGTGGTGACCCCGCGACTGGACGAGGACGGAATAATCACAATGGATTCCCGATTGTCAGCTACAACAGTCGCCGATATACCGCCAGGCTTGAAAAAACCGATCGTGTTGGATGGCGGACACCCCTACAAGTGACCATAGGCCAGCGCAGAGAAAAAAGGTATGGCGCGTTATTCACATGTATGACAACGCGGGCCGTTCACCTAGAACTGGTAGATTCTCTGACGGCCGACTCGGCTATAATGGCCCTACGACGACTCGCCGCCCGCCGCGAACACCCGCGGTATTTGTATTCCGACAACGGAACAAATTTCAGGGGCGCGGCCCGCGAAATAGCAACTGCGCTAGAAGAGTTGCAATCAGACCCGGCTATGCGCGACCATCTCGCACAGACAGGCGTAGATTGGAAATTTAATCCTCCGCTCAGTCCCCATATGGGAGGCGCGTGGGAGAGCTTAGTGCGCTCGGTGAAGAAAGCCCTAGAGACCATTCTAAAGGAGCGCGCCCCGCGCCCGGAGACCTTGATGACGGCGTTCGCCGAGGCCGAGAACGTGGTGAACAGCCGCCCGCTGACTCACGTTTCGGTAGATCCACGGGACGACTCCCCGCTCACGCCGAACCACCTACTACTGGGCGCGGCCGGGCGACATTCTCATCTCGCCACGTATGGACCTCTGGATGAGCAGGTCTGCCTCAAGAAGCAGTGGCAGTTCGCCCAGCAGCTTGCAGACATGTTTTGGCGCCGGTGGATCCGGGAATAAATGCGCAGCAGATTTGAAAGGCCGTTAAAATGGTCAGGCAGGCCGACGTTTGAACGCGACAAGCCGGCGCCTGGCGGGGGCCGCTGGTTTATGGACCAGACGTACGCGGCGCGTGGAAAGTTTGCAACGCCGTAAAATCAGAAAGTTCACGAGATGAACTCAGAAAAAGTGCACAAAACCTGGCATGTCATTTCCTGTCAGAATTCGTTATAAAATAAAGAATCGGATTAGTTTGGAAGGAGATACATCGAGAGATAGGAATCGGCCTTTTTTGAGGCGATTTATGAACGCCGACACATCCGGACACACTACTGGTACTAATTAAATTCACATGCAGATGTGCCAGGCGTTCAATTTGACGTAACATTTACATATGTACACCTCCCCGTTCGGGAGATAATTTGGCTAGGCGGGCAAAATAGTCCGTCTAGAGGATGGGCCGGCACAGTATGATCCGCTCGGGAATGCTGCGCTGACCACCATCCGCCACTGGGTATTCTCGAGATGTCTCTCCCCTCCCTTACTAATCCCATTTTGACCGTTGATTTCCCGCTGTGTCTAGATTTTAAGTATAAATAAAGGAAGATTCCGCAGACTCAGCATCCTCAGTTCGCCGAGATTACTTTTACCTTGTTACGCTGCCGGTCCGCGGAATCGTGTTTTGAGAAAAAAGTGCCTTTTACTTTTTATTGAATTTCCTGAAAAAGTGTTTTTTGTTGTTGCTTTCTAATTTACCTTTTTGCTTAAAATATTGTAAATTCCTACTGAATTTCTCCCACCGTAACGCGGAGACCCACCCTATATATAGCTATTTTTGAATTCGGTTTTTTAGCCGCTCGGGTTTTAAAATATTTTGGGAATTTATTAATAGTTATTTCGAACTTGGTATGGCCTTGTGCGTACCAAGGCGTGTATAAGAATGTCCGCCATCCAATACAATTGGTTTTCTGAGGCCGGGTGGTATGTCGGCCACGGTAGTGGAGGCTAATCTCGAGTCCATTCGGATTATTCCATACTCGTCTAGTTGCGGTGTCGTCGCATATAGTCGGCTGGTACGGGGTAAGGGCCACCCCCGCCGAAGAAGGCCGAGCTCGTTTCCAAACGACTCAGCTTGAGCTTTCCGGATCCAGGATCGTTCCGCCGAAAATCCCTCCTCCGCGACTAAGTCCGCGCCGAGCGCGCGCTGTTTTCCGTGCCGGCAATTATCGACAAATCGTCGTACCCACGCCGTTGTACGTATTAATTTTAACCAAGACGAAAAACGCCTGATATCAGGCAAAGCGCCATCTTCGTGGCGCGCGCGATTTATCTGCATGCATATTGCAGGTCGCGTTTCTAATTTTTGCGGATCGGGTTGCGGTGGCCGCCTCTCTTGCGGCCATTCTACTTCCGGTTTCCGTAAAAATAGCGGACCGCCAAACCAAGGGCCTGTAAGTGTTAAGTCCGGCGGCTCCGAGTCCCGAGTCCCGATGTCGGCCGGGTTCAATTTCGCAGGTACCCACTTCCAGCAGGCAGAATGCGAGATCTCATCTATCTCGCCCAGGCGATTTGATACAAATGCCGAGTAGCTACGTGGGTCAGTGCGTAACCAACACAGTACAGTGCTCGAGTCTGTCCAGAATACTGTGCGCTCTATAAAACGTGTGTGCTCGGACCGAATGTTCGCCGCGAGGCGCGCGGCCATTAGAGCCGCCTGTAGCTCGGGGCACCGAAAGTGGTTTGAGGGGAGCGACTTTCGTTTTGGCCGCGATGAATACCACCATTCTGTGGCTGTCGACTTCTTCAATAAAGTACATGAGATTACCATGTACCACGAAATGGTACATGGTAATCTCGACGCTATTTTTTAAATTCAAAAAAAATGTTGAGAGCTCACTGGCTATCACCCGGAATTAAAAAATAGGCGAATAGGGTGGGTCTCCGCCTCGCGGTATTAGAAATTCACCGTGGTAAATATTTTTACCACAGGCGAAGAAGACAAATGAATTTAATTTTAAAAAAAGGTGAATTTAAATTATACAAAAAACACAAAAAATCTAACACTTATGACAATGAAGGGGACCCACCACATACCCTGAGCCGTTCTATGCGCAAAAGCGTCCATATCGGCCCAGCACTTTCGCCGCCTGGTTGGCATTATTTTATGCTAAAGCGACCTCCTCGCTCGGCCTTCATCAATACAACACGCAGAGATGAAAACCGAGCGAGTCGGTCGCACAAAACCTTCATTGTCCCGCGCATATTAATCTTTATTTCAAAAATATCAATACAATATAATACCAATAATAAAATTTAAATAAAATACATCACCCAAATAAGGCGCAGGACGTAAAAAACACAACCCCTCCGTGGAGGGAAAAAGACATAAAGAAAAAATAATAAAAACATAAAAGATTCGTGACCAAAGAAATCATCACCGACGGTTCAAACACTGGTTCAGGAAAAACTACGGAGCAGGGCCCCGTAGGATCTCCCAGCGGGACACCCAAGTTCCAACAAAGTCTTTAAGATGTCTAAAGTTAGACTCATTTCTCACCAGGTCGACATTTGTGGGATGCCGACCTGTCTCAAGCGGCCCGTTTATACCTTCAATCAAGTCCTCTCTAGCATCCCTCAACAGAGCACAATCCCAGAGGATATGTTCCGGGGTCTGGGCCACACGAGCGCAGGCGCACCAAGGGTGAGTGGAGAGTCCAAGATCATGTAATTTGGACCTGAACTCACCATGGCCCGACAGTATTTGTGCTGTGTAGTGATCCAGAGCCGGAAAATACCCTCCGGACCCCTTTCTCTCTTTCACCATCACCCTCGGGAAGAAGGAATGGGTCCATCTCCCAGTGGTGGCGGCGTCCCATCTTTCTTGCCAGACTTCTAACGTAATTAATCTAATTCGTCTGCCCAACTCCCCAGTCCGCTCGTTTTCCAGGAGCCTGAGAGTCCTACCAAAGTAGTCAACTTCCAGGCCCCGCCTCAGATTACGGCGAGCGCTGGTCTCTAAGACCTCCAGATCAGCAGGGAGCACCCCCGCTAATACTGGGAGGGCCTGCCCAGACACAGTCCGATAAGCTCCCGTCAGCGCCAACAGGGGCACTCTCTGACCACTGTTGAGTGCTGCAGCGACCACCCTAGTTCGGAGTCTATGCGACCAGACCTGAGCAGCATACGTGACCTGGGCCACGTATGTAGCCTTATAGACTAGTCGCATAGCAGGCGAACGGATGCCCCACTCTGCAACGCTCATCCTCTTCATGGAGGTGAAGAAGACCCCCGCTCGTTCGGAGATAGTCTTGACATGAGTCAGGAAGGAGCCCGACATATCAAAGGTCACTCCCAGATACTTAACATTTCTTTCAAATTTGATATTTGTGCTTCCCATTTTCACGATCGGATTTCTAACCTGACTCAAGCCACCCTTCATCTTCAAAGCAACCGTTTTCGAAGGCGCCAGAGTAAGCTTGTTTCTTTTGCACCAATCAGTAATCATCTCAATCGACCTATTGCTCTTGTCTTCTAATTCTCTGCGAGTCTGTCCAGAAACGAGCAGTAGAGCATCATCCGCGTAGGCAATAATTATACAACCATCTGGCAACGGCAACAGCAGCAGGTCATCAAACAGGATGTTCCACAGGGTTGGTCCGAGGACCGAGCCCTGTGGACAACCCATGTCCAAGGGCCTAGTGCGAGACACACCACCATAACTAAGGGTCACGGTGCGATCACCGAGGTAGCTTTTGACAATGTCAAAAAGATACCCCGGACACTGCCGGACCTTCAGCTTGGTGAGTATCATCTCCCACCAGGCGTTATCAAAAGCACCCGATATGTCCAAGAAAATCCCAATAACATACTTCTTACTATTATTCTTCACCCACTCTTGCGTGAACATCATGGCATGCTCTGTGGATCTACCCCTAACGAACCCAAACTGACGGTCACAGGCCGGCGAGAGATTTCTCTCAAGCCTATTGCGTACCACCGTTTCAAGTACCTTCCCAAAAACGGGAAGGAGCGTGATCGGGCGATACGCACCTGGATCAGACCGCGGTTTGGAATTCCCCTTGGGTATGATTGAGAGCACCCCTCTCTTCCATACTGTGGGAAAAAACCCCACACTGAGACATGTATTAATCACAAATAAAACTTCATTTCTGGCACACCTCCATACGTTCTTCGCAATTACGCCCGTTATCTTGTCCACACCGGGGGCCTTCTTAGGACCAAGGTTCCTGAAAATGGCACCCAGCTCAGCCTCCGTTACCGGGGGAGGTTCCCGTGTCTCCAGCAGCATGGAACTAGTTGGGAGACGGGCCAGGGCACGGATAAGCCGATGGTGGTCCCCCTCCCCCTCAGTCCGCTCCAGAGGCACGAGCCTCTCCAGTAGCCCATCCAGAGTAGAGATCAGGTCTTCCGTCGTCCTCCCCCCGAGGGATATTCCGGATAAGAGGGAGACGGGGTTAACGCCACCCCTCCGAACAAGCCCCGTAATCCTCCAAGGATCAGCATTCCCTACCTCGGTCACCCATTGTTGCCAGTGGGCTCGTTTGGCACTGCGGATCGCCACCGTGTAAGCCGATCTGGCCGCACGGAGATTCTCCCTGAGGATCTGTTGCTCCGTAGGAGATACAAGATTCTGTCGGGCAACTCCACAGTTTCTATATGCTCGACGGTAAGCTGCACGCAGCGCCCGTAGATCATTAGACCACCAGCGGGCAGAAAAATTTCCGCTCGGACGGGTTCGACCAATAGCGAGGTCTGCCGATCTAACTACTGCCTCGTTTAGGAGCTCACCAACTAGGGTTGGGTCCCTTGCACTCCTTTCGTATATTCCTCTCAGTTCCTCATTCATAGTCAAATCAAAAGCATCCCAATCCACGTCCCTGGACTTGAACATCCACTCGTCTCTTGCAATCCTAGCCGGGGCTCGCGAGAGACGAAAAGTGATCAGACGGTGGTCACAGTTGATGACACCATCTAACACTCTCCAGTCCTTCACGAGTCCCAGCATATTATCTGAACACAGCGAGAGATCAATGAAACTCTCACCACCGGCATACCCCGCAAAAGTTGGCAGCGAACCGGCCTCGTTGAGGATGTTCAGTCCGTAACCGGCAATGAACTCCTCGACGGCGATCCTACGATCGTAGCCGGTATGCTGCCCAGAGTGATCATGCCAGAGGGGAGAACGAGCGTTGAAGTCTCCACAGATCATTACATGTTTCCCTTTCAAGCTGTCCAGGGTACGGGAGAGTCCCAGGATGTGGGGGCCCACGGGGTCACCATACTTGAAGTATACCGAGATAAAGTAAATCTCGATTCCCCCAAGCACGACGGAGACGCACACTCGAAATCTATCGGAGAGGTGTGCCAGGTACAGAGGCTTCATGCGACTACTGTCAACCAGAATCCCCGCACCAGGCGAAACACCCTCCTCGACCATAACGAGGGGCGCCTCGATCCCGGGAGACCTGCTCCGCCAGGTATACTGCTCCTGAATCAGTGTCAGAGATAAGTTAAATTGACTAGTCACCCGCTGCAACTCTAAGGATGCAGCGCGCGAACGGCCAACGTTAACTTGGCCGACTATGATCTCATTAGCCATAGTTGGTCAATTTCACACATAGGTCCACAGCGGCCTGAAATGCGGGGCAGGCCGCATCACCAGTTCTATGGTCTGCCGGTTTTTTAAACCGGGTGCAGGTAGCACACCGGGGTTCAGCATCTTTCTTATTACATTCCTCTTCTTTGTGGCCCTGGTTAGCGCAATGTCGGCACGTCTCTTCTTTTTGTTTACATGACCGCGTTATGTGGCCATACATTTGACATTTAAAGCATCTCGTAGCGCCCACAAAATCGCGGACGCGACAAGATTGCCAGCCTTCCCTAAGGTATATCCTGCCATCGTCAATTATGATTTTTCTAATAGCCGGAAGTACGGCATACACACAGTTTACAGTGTCGCCATCACGGCGGCCGAACATACTGACTCTCTTGGTAGATTTCTTAAACTCTTCTACTGACACGTTTACCTTTCCCTCAATGTTAATTGCATAAAACTCTTGCAAAAGAGTATTTTCATCTAGTGACCTAGGTACGTCATATATGGCAACTTTGGGGAGTCTGCCTTTAGGCTCTATCATCAAGAGACCTTTAGACTCAAGCCTTGGTTTGGCTGCCTTAATGGAATCCAGACCAGTATTAGAGGACGTCTCAAGTAAAACCCCTGCGCCGCGTACGCGCCTCAATCTAACCGGACGGAAACCGTCATCTGTAGGTTTCAACGTGCTCATTACTAAAGTCTTAGTAGCATCGGCCGAGGTGCCCTCGGCCTCTTTGGGGTAAATTATGACGGTGGCAGGAGCGGGCCCAACCTCCCTCATTTCACCTCGGATTTTTATTGCGGCTGCTACGCCAGCATAGGAAGATTTTGGTGGCGTCGAAGGAGCACCCTGCAGGATTCCTTTTGCTAGCTCTTTCACTTCTTCCCTCAAAACTGTAACTTCGTTCTTGAAATCGGAATATACCTCGTCTGGGGTTCCTTTGGTTACTTCATCCAAATTTACTTTAAGCTCAGCAAAGGAGTTGTTCATGCTGGTCCTGAACTCCATAAAGTCATTGTGACTTTTCACAAAGAAAGCTGACCTGTGCTCTTCCAGAGCTCCTCTAAGACGCGCGTTTTCTGCGTTCATTTCTGCGACAAGTGTCAGTAGGTTGGCGGGGGTAGCCGACAATCTCGATTTATGCATAACTGTGATGCGACCTTTATCTTCCGCTAGTACAGTCTGGATTTCATTAGCGATACCGCGGGCCCTCTCCAAAAAATCGATCTCCCGGTCTTTATCGGGGGACCCAGAAATGGGTAACATGGAAGATAATTCCTCTAATTCCGCCCTTTTCTTCTTTGTCGGTCGCCCAACGAAGGCGCTAGCATCTCCGGAGGGGGATTGACTTCTACTAGTAGTCGGAGTCAATCCCTGCTCCATCTCGGTGATAATTTCCCTCAACAGACTGACCCTCTCTGGTGTAAGTCCCTTCTGTAATAGAGGGTGTTCCTCCAGGTCCCCTCGGGTGGGTGATTTTCCAGATTTTTTAGCCATAACTGGATAGCCCGGAAAATGGCCGACACAAAGGAGTTTTTTTGACAAGATTCGGTCGGTAAATGACCGAGATATACACAAAACAAAGTTTACAAAGTATAATAGTAAAAATCGCACAATAAATAAGAGAAATTTACACAAAACTGAGTGTTTTCATCGGGAAAGCGCTCCCGAAAAACACAAAACCGAAGGAAAAATCCAAAAAAGCCTAATCACTAAAAAGTTGTAAATACCTACTTAACTACAAACTATACCTAACAACTAAGAGTGTTTTCCCTAGGTTTTCCAACCCAGGGAACACGAAACAGGAGAAAAATTCACAAAAGTTTAAAGGGTTAGAAAGTTGCAAATATCGCACTTATGGTAAGCTATACACTGAATCACAAAGTGTTTTCCCAGGGTTTTCCGACCCTGGGACCACGAAACAAAGGTCGAACTTCACAAAAAGTCAAGGATAAAAAACTTGTCACCTGATCCAGAATTTTCCGGGATTTTTCCGAGCTTTTCCGACAAAGTAGGGATCTAACCCAAAGTCGGAAAATTCACTTCGGAAAACCCCTCTTGTCCCTTTGCACTACCACTGGCTTCACTCAAGTCCGTAGGTATTTCACAATAACTGGAGCACTGACGTCATTTCCAAAATTACAAAGTACAAAAACCAAAAAACGCGAATACCGATAGGTATTCAAGACGACGAGGAGCGCAGGGACAGACCAAAAAGAACGTCCAGCGGTGGCGCCTTCTTCGGCACGAATCTAACACTTAGCAAAATTTAAAAATCAAACACTGTTTTTTACAAAATTCGGCTTCGCAAACGGGCAGAGTAACGATGTAAAAATGTTTCAGAAAGCTGAGGATGCCCGTCCACGAAACCATCCTTTATTTATATCCCTAAAACTAGACATAACGGGATTTTAACGGTCGAAATCGGATTAGTGAGAGTGGGGAGATGCATCTTACTTTCGCCCAGAGGCTGCGCGTGGTGGACCGCGCGCATCTCCGCTGGGTCGACCCGAAAGCCGCTGTGATACCGTGCAGCGGTCGGAGCCGGCGGCCAATTTCGGCCGGTTTTTTATAGATTTCTCGGTGGTCATAATGGGGAGTATGAACGTGAAATTTGCATGAGAGGTCAAATGGCTGGGTGTAACGTTTGACCCATCGGGTTCCTTTCTCACACATGTTAAGGCCACAGCTGACAGAGCGAGAGATTTCTTTGCCTCCATGAAGAGACTTAGTGTCGCTGACTGGGGCATCCGGTCACCGGCGATGCGCCTCGTATATAGGGCGACATATGTGGCCCAAGTCACATACGCTGCTGAGGTATGGGCTCACAGGCTGAGGACCGGCGTGGTAGCCGCAGCTCTTAATCGGGGGCAGAGAGTACCCCTGCTGGCTCTGACGGGAGCATATCCGACTGTGTCCAGTGCGGCCCTACCGGTGTTAGAGGGGGTGCTCCCTGCTGACTTGGAGGTACTGGAGTTCAGCGCCAGGCGAAGTGTGAGGAGGGGCCTGGAGGTAAACTACTTTGGTAGAACCATCAGGCTCTCGGAGACGTTGCGACACCAGGTGTTGGGTCAGAGATTGAGAGAAATATCATGTATAGTTTGGCAAGAAAGATGGGACACGGCCACCACCGGAAGATGGACTCATTCCTTTTTTCCGAGGGTAGCCGTGAAGGAAAAGGGCAGTGGATATTTTCCGTCGCTGGACCACCACACTGTTCAGATGCTATCGGGACACGGAGAGTTCAGGTCGAAGCTTTTCGATCTTGGACTCTCCGTTGACCCGTGGTGTGCTTGCGGTTGGGTGGCCCAAATGGCGGAACATATCCTCTGGGAATGTACGATCATGAATGACGCGAGAGAGAATATGTTATCAGGATTAACTGAGTTTGGAATGACCGTGACAGGTCATTCCAAATTCAGGAACGTCCATCCAATGATGTCCTAGTGAGGAATGAAAGGAACTTCGGATGCTTCCGAGGGTTCATTCGGGTGTGGGTGTCCCGTTGGGAAATCCTGAGGGGATCTGTGCGATAAGTTTTCTTGTGTATTGGTGGTTTGACTCTGTCATTCCCCGGTGTTGTGTTAATGTGTGGGCTCCTGCATTGGACGAAGACCTATCGGTCCTGTGCTTCCCTACCCGGATATCCAAATGTATTTTTTTTTATTTCGTCTTTTTCCCAGTTAAGGGGGTGTCTGTGTTACCCATCCACTGCCGCCACCGCGAAATTCGTCTACTATGTATTATTTTCTTTTTTTGTTATTACCTTTTCTTTGTTCTTGTATTATTTTTGTATTATTTTGTATTATTTTTCTTATTTTGTTATTTTACCTTTTCTTTGTTCCTGTATTTATTTATGTATTTCTTTTATGCAATAAAGACGTATCTAATGGTGTCGGTCTGTGAATGGTTTTGTTTTTGCGGTTTGGTTTTGGTCGTATAAACCGGTGCCGCCTCGCACCGGTTTATACGACCCGTGCGGGGCAGCACAGTCTTGCATTGTAGCTAAAAAAATGTCAACCTGGAGACGAATGAGAAGGACCGATATGGGATATAAAACGGTCCTGGGTAAGCGGTGGGTACCATTCACAGATTTCTCGCGACAGAAAAGTATTGCATCTGTCATTTAAATACCAAAATGAACGCCTGACACATCGGCGTGTGAACTACATTATGACAGGTACGCCTGGATGTGTCAGCGTTCGTAAATCGCCTTAGAAGGGGCGATTTCGAATTCAAAATGCATCTCCTCTCAGACTAATCCAATATCAATTTTTATGACGAAATCTAATAGGAAATGACATGCCGATTGCGGTGATATACGACATGTCGGGTTTGGTTCAATTTAATATCACTCATCTCGGTGATGTTTCGCGCGTTACGCAGCATCCGGCCCGCCACGTACCGTTAACGTGCGGTCCATAAAATTCGACGCTGGCTATTGGCCGGGTCAAGCGGCTGACGATGCTGTTATCTTCGCCCAGCCACACGACCACCTAGGGGATCTATTGCACAGTTAACAATTTAACTGCCAAAGATGATAAAAAATATGTTTAAATAATTATGATAGCAGCCCTGGGCAAGGGAATCTGCTCATTTTTAGATTAAATAACCAAACCCTTTATCTCCCATCAGTTTTCGAAATTAAAAGACCGCCAAACCCCCGTTTATTAATACAAAAAATAAAAGTTACAAGTATGTACATTAAAAGGTCAAAAAATACAATCCAGGTGACATAGAAAAAATATACAATTATTTACAATATTTAAACATAGCATATTACATTCACAAATAACCGGTTCCGCGATTGCCGAGACCGACGGATACTTTTATTTCAAATGTTCTCCGGTCAATCGCAGAAGAAACCATTACATATAAATTGACATTTATTTACTAATTATGTCAGACTAAAATGTGAGCGAAACCCAATACAATTGTTAGACAAATTCTCAAACATATTTATAGTAATATTCAATGACAAACAATTTTCATTCATATACGGGCTGTCATTATTAAAATACCCGTATGGTGAATCATTTACGGCCTTCGCGGCGGGTGGGCCCCACCCCCCGCTGGCGCCGTGGCGGGGGGCGGAGCGCCCGCCATCGGTCATTATTACCTCATTAGGGACGAACAATAAACAAGATGGCGGCGGTAGCAATTAAGTCCTCGCTCCGCCTACCGCCAGTTCTAGGAAGTATAACTTTATTTTTCATTCATAATATTATTACGCATACTCGCATTCCCTGTGTGAACACTATAAAACTTGCAAACTTATAACATTAAATAAACATAGACCAAACCATTGAATAAACACTCAATGAAACATTGTGTTACACACACTTTTGTTCGTTTTCATGTCTCGCGCTCTGCGAGACTATGGCATTTAAAGTCCTGTGTGGAACAACCTTCTTTACTACATAAGATATAAGTTTTTCTGATGTCTATCAGAAACTTTTATATATTTAAATATTTAAACGATAAAATTATGACATTACTTACCACCTTGAGGCATAAAAAAATACATTCAAATTCAAATATTTTTTTTTTACATAAATATAAAATTGTTTTTACTATCATTGTTTACGGCATACATTGTTTACAATTTTAAATTAACAAATAATGATCTGTTAATAAAAAATTATTTCTAAAAATATTTAAAATAAAACGAAAATCACTTTGTTTTCACCACTTTATTAGATAATACAATCTACATGTTTCGAGAACAATGTTCTCTGCTTCAAGATTGGTTGTGTACTAAAATTGAACTGTGTTATGGCAAAGGGGGGGGGGGGGTCGGAGGTGTTAATTATTATGGAATCTTTCATTACTTTCTTATTAAATGATGTATGTAATATGATGTCATGTTTTTGAGCCAATGAGATCGTTTTGAAAATAGTTTTAATTTTTTTGCTTTAATAAATCGAAATAAAAAATGGATAATAAGCAAATGGCGCATCTTATAAAAAATCGTACTGTACATCGTAGATAATATTGTTAGTGAAATGTTTGCAAAATTGAACAAAATCGGTTTAGTGGTTTTTTGAGATATCATCTCCGAAAGTCTGATGTAGGGAATTTCGAGAATAATGTAATTTGTTTGAAAATTCACATACCATGCTAGCTTTCAATTGCTATATCTCGGTCAATTTTCGCGATTAATGAATGAGTTGCGACTCCAAATATTCTTAAAACTTCAAGCTATAAGATAAAGCAAAAAAAAACGGATTTTTGGAAACTTCAGGGTGGTGCAACTCCTTAAAAAGATCTACCATTCACTTATATGTTCATAGTACCTATATATTTTCAATTACGGTTAATCCTTGGGTTCTGGGCGTAATTTGTTCCGGAAACGTGTTCATATTTAACATTGTGTTCAACTTCAGACAACAGACAACTTCCACTATGAATGTTCTTAGGTTTTCACGGCCACTCAGAATCTTCTGGGGTATTATCCCGTGTTTTTACGACCTTTCTGGCCGAAAGGTCGTAATAACACGGCATAATACCCCAGAAGACACAAACCAGAAAACTTCCACTATTACTATCTGTTGGCTCACTGGAATCATTTTGTTTTTGAGTGACTTTAATAAGAAACTTGTCCGAGATATATTATAGATGTCTCATAGACACGAAACTATTTTTTATGTAGGATATTAGAATGAGTTTTATATTAATGATGTCCCCCTAGGAATACAATCCAGTATTGTGGTCTTGAAAAATTTTAACATACTCGAAATATATATATCGCATACAGGTACTAAATACCGTAACACAACACCTCATCTCATAACCTCCCATAAAGTGTTACACACTTTTTATCATAGGTGCTTTTTTAATACAGCTTTTTTTTAAAACAGTTTCAACACACATTTTACCCAGCAAGCCTCCGTAAAAACATTTTGTTAATAATCTGCAACTTATTTCTATTATTTCCATCAAAACTTTCGTGTTTTTGATACAGTTGACAGCTGACAGCTATCAATGTCAATTAGAGTTGGTCGTTCATGAACGAACTTCACATTTTGAACAGTTCAGCTTACTGAACGAATGAACTGTAGAGTTCACTTCGGTGAATTTACAGTTCAGCAGTCGTAAATTTTAAACCGGCGCCGTCAGCGATGGTTTTTAGTAGACGAATGAATGATTCGGCAACAAAGTTATGAATAGAGCGCTGAGAATGATTTACTATACGGAGACTTCCAAGGCAAGTTAATTGTCCAGTACGTGCGAAAAGGCCTGCACATAAAAGAGACAATGCAAAAACTTACGTATGAATGATTTGTATGAACTTGGCTCTCTGCAGTGGACTGTATTGGTGATGATGTGTGCCTTCTTCACCATGTAGGATAAAGTCACTTTCAATTCGATAAGCGGCGAGTCAAAGATCAAACGAGAAAAATACAAGATGCGGTTTTTTAACAGAACTCGGCGTAATAATCGTTGTTTGAAAAAAGACAGATGCACGCGTCGGCGGCAGTCGAAATTTGAAATGTGGCCTGCTCTGGTCAGCCAGCGCATCGGAGTAGGTACCGGGCAGAGTACTATAACAGTCGAATATAATTATGAAATTATTATATTATATATATATATATATATATATATATATACTGGCGGAACCATCATTGTCTGATAATATATATGAAATATTGATCGGAAAATACCCAACATACTAGCTGCCCAAGGCTTTTATTGCTTTTAAGTTTCATTTTGAGTCATAGTAGTGTTCGGATGATTCAATATAGTTGTATGGAACTTCACAAGTGAATTCATCGAGAGCATTGCCTGGAGAGATTCCCAATGTTAATTTTCATTTTTATTAATATCAAAATAATAAAGTCCTAGTAAAATTTTGCAAATTCTCTGAGTGTTTTCATATACGGGGGGAAAAATTCTTGACAACACCTGTCTCCGACACGGAAGGACAACATACTACATCAAGACACACACCCTGCTTTCGACACGGTACTGCAATCCAGTACTTAATCTAACACAAACATGGACACACTCTGACTTCGGTACGGTATTGCAAGGCAATACTTAACCTACACTTCAACACATGCCCATCAGTTAGTATTTCGATTAAAATTAATAATTTTCAATTATTATTGAACATTAAAAGCCTATGTAGTTCCGAGATTCACAAATATTAGTACGAAAAATGTTCCGATTCCAAATTCATTAATTTTTGTCAGCAGATTCAACTTTGACTTTAGACGTCGGAACTAAATGTCAAAATCGATAAATTGGAGTTATGTTGAATTTAGATTTCTAATATCTCAGGATAATTTTGGTTTAGAAATAAACGTTTCGAGAAAATGAACGTTCAACATAATTATGTTACGGGTTCAAAGAGTTTTGATGTGCAATCATTATATTTTCTGCAATTAGTTTCTTAAAATCATGTGCCATTTCTTTACCATCCCCCTGTGAAAGTGAAACTATTTTCATTATTATTACAAACATATTAAAAGCATGTCCTATTTTTTTTTAATTCACTTGTTACAGTTCAATTTGGATCATTGTAGTCTGTATGAAATTACAAAATCCAGTACCATTGTCAGTACGAATACACTCGTTAATGTTATTCATTTTTATTTCAATTAAAAAAAATAAGATTGCTGAACTGACCGGACAATGGTAAACAGTTCGTTCATAAACGACCATCTCTATATTATCGGAGAGTATGTGGGAATTGGGAATCCTGTGATATGTCAGATAACGTCGAGAATATCTGTATTTGACAGAGAAACTTTAGTTAAAGTTTAGTTTAGTTGTTTAGTGAACTTCACGATTTGAGACGGAGCGGTTCGGTATCGTAGTGAAATATTATTTTGTACGTATATTCGTATTCATTTATTAATTAGGATTAAAATATTCAAATAATATATTTGTTGCCGGCCAGGCCCGATTTCAGACCAAACTAGTTGTGCCCTAAGCCAGGGGTCGGCAGTTTGTCAAGTGAGAAGAGTCAAATTGTCATGAAAACAGGATAACAAAGGTACTAGAGAGCCGCATATGTGTATGTAATACAGTAGCCGACAAACATCTTGAAATTTTACGGCGCAGTGGGGGAAAGTTTGCGCATGTACCATTCCACCAAAGAGATTCAAATTTTGTCTTCTGCGCATTCCCCCACTACGCCAAAATATTTCAAGAAGTTTTCCGGCAACTGTACTAGCTGTTTGTACCCGGCGTTGCTCGGCTCAAGGATTTAGTTAAAAATAAGTTTGTGGGGGGGGACAAAGGGTCCATTGTTTTCAAAGACTATAATAAAAATAATGCAAAATTTGGATCAGATCGGCAAACGGTGTAGATTTGTAAAGAAAATATTTCAGGTGGTGTAAAGCAGAGGGGGGATTTGCTTTTCTAAATATGTTGCATAGGGGAAGCCCAGGCAAATTGTATAAGCTAAGGAAAACCAAATGAAATAACAGAAATAAAATAAATAATATTCTTTAATTCTTATTTGTGACATATAATCAATCATCTTTGAAATTAATAAAATAGAATTAGGAAACTCCGTTGTTTTGTATTTTAAATTAACAAAAATAATAAACTAGTCAATTATCCGTTTTACCCTAGCCACCTGGGTAAAGCGGATATACCCTGAGGGCAAAGAGGATAGGCATTAAAATACTAATATTATTCGTCAAAATAATCGCAGAAGTAACTTCCTTGACCTCCATATGAGGTGCCCTCTTCCATTCCGTCCGGGAATCCATTCCCGGGTCGACTTGGGTATGAATTCTCGGGAATACATGGGGTTTTCGATACATCGAGTCCCGGGAATGCTTATGTTGAGTCCTGGAATTCGTAATAATTTTGCAAGAGTGTAAATAAGGCGATGAAAAGCGTTATTCATATTACTCCCCGGCGTTAGTAAGCCGCACTTGAGTACATTTTTTTTCAATATTTCCGACTTACTTTTTGTAAAACGTTGGACTATCTTTACAGTAACTTATATCGAGTATGAAAAATTCATTCCCTTTAATACAAGTCAAATAAAAAAATAAAAACCTTCGAATTCCAATTGGAAAACATTCCAATTGGAATTTTTTCAGGGTTTTAATCATTTTATTTAACTTGTATTGAAACAAATGAATTTTTCGTAATTGATATTAGTTACTGTAATGATAGTCCAACGTTTCACAAAAAAATAAGTCAGGAATATTGAGAAAAAAATGCAAACTTTGATATCACATATCTCCATAACTATTGATATTAGGTTATGATAGCTTGAACATTTTCGACTCATAATCAAGGCATAAGTATAGTTCTGCGAGGTTATTAATGTTTTACAAATAACTCTGTATAGAATGCCGAACAGTCATTACAATTTAGTCTTTAAATACTTGAATGATTTAGTGTTTCGCTAAATTTAGCGATCTATTGCTTGACCAACGTAAATTGGCATGCGGCGACTTTGGATCTAAAACCCGCCCCGCTCGCACCCGACGGTAACCCCTCGCCCTGTCATTCAGTATAATTTTGTATTTGCTCGGGAGCTGTGACATCTTGATTACCAATATACACTGAATTATTGTGTCCAAAACATCCTTAACAGTCCGAGATGGTGCAAGAACAATTGCCAATGAAGTATTAAAGTTTTGCGAAGCTGAAAAAGCAAATAATGGACCGATATTACCGTCTGACAGTTTGAACGGCCGCCATTACTGCATGGTTTCTTTAGTGCTGCCCAAACAAATTTCTGTTAAAGGCTACGACACCGGTCACCGCTCATTCTGTACATTATGTATTGTGTAATAAATTTACACCCTGACAACTTCTGTTACGTGACAGGGACGCCCTCCCTCGGACGCCAATTTATAGTGGTCTCATTCTATTAATAAGGACCGCAGTAATTTTTTTTGGATATATATCAAAAATAAAAATCAAGCCATAAATCATGATATTTATCATATATATGTATATGTATGTATATCGTAGCATTGGTTTGTATATTCCCGATAATTACCTAAGACAGCGTCAGCATAGATTGTTTCACATTCCAATATACAGGACCAACCTGCCAATGGTTATGCCTGTTGGAAGAGCTACTGCTATGCTGAACAATATTACTCTCGATATCAATCTCTTCCATGTCTCTGAGAGGGTATTCCGAAGCAGGATTCTCCTGCACCTTTGATGTGAATGATTTTATATATTATATTCAAGAACACATTCATACTTGTGAAGCTGTAATTTTTCAGAACAAAGTTCTGTGAAATTTTTAAAACCAAATTAATTAATCAATTAGAAAGACATACAGAAAAAACAAATTCATGAAAAAGATTAGATTTTTCTTTACGTCTTTCTAATTGATTAATTAATTTGGTTTTAAAAATTTCACAGAACTTTGTTCTGAAAAATTACAACTCCACAAATATGCATGTGTTCTTTAATATAATACATCTGTTGTATCAAATGTGAGTCCAAATAAAATGAATTAAACAGTTAATTCTGGCATCCATCTAGCGGTAGTATTGCAAAGTAATTTGAACTCCCGTATCAAAAAAGTGGATGGCTCTAAAATGGACAAAATAAAAATTAATCAATTAATAAAGTGAAAATTCCAAGGCTCCTATAGATTAGTGGTTAGAGCACCGGCTCTGGAAAGGAGGTGACCCGGGTTCGAATCCCGATAGTAGCCAAATATTTTTTCATGAATTAGATTTTTCTGTATGTCTTTCTAATTGATTAATTAATTTGATTTTATATATGTTTAACATTTGCTTTTTTTTATATATGCTTATAAAATTCTAACTTGTTTATAACATTTATGAATTAAATTTTGTATTTGTAATGTAAATGTTATATCTATACCCATAAAACTCAATGTCTGTCTGTCTATTCTCTATACAAATCCACACCGTTTGTCCGACTCGATTCAAGTTTTGCATACTTATGCTTTAGAACTCGGCGGGTAACATAGGCAACATTTCCCCCCTATTCTCATACCCCTTCCCCCCCCCTGACATATTTTGGATGCAAATCTGTACCGTTTGACCAATCGGACTCAAAATTTGGAAACTTATTCTTTATGACTCGGCGAGTAACATAGGCGATATTTCCCCCCTATTCTTATACCCCTTCCCCACCCCCTGACATATTTTCGATGCAAATCCGTTACCGTTTGACCGATCGGACTCATAATTTGCAAAATTATTATTTAAGACTCGGCGGGTAACATAGGCAACATTTCCCCTCTATTTTCTTACCTCTTTCCCTCCCCCTGACATATTTTCGATGCAAATCCGTTACCGTTTGACCGATCGGACTCAAAATTTGGAAACTTATTCTTTAGGATTCGGCGGGTAACTAAGGCAATATTTCCCCCTATTCTCTTACCTCATCCTCTCCCCCTAACATTTTTTCGTTGCAAATCTGTACCGTTTGACCGATCGGACTCATAATTTGCAAAATTATTCTTTAAGACTCTGCGGTTAACATTGGTGACATTTCCCCTCTCTTCTTTTACCCTATCCCCTCCCCTGATATATTTTTGATGCAAATCTATACCGTTCGAATTGAACCTTTGTTTACCCTCAACAATTTATTTTAAACTTAACCCTTAACACATATAACGCCGGGTATGAACAGCTAGTAAAAAATAAATAAATTGAAAAATTGAAATTGAATTGAAAATTGAATTGATCATGATATATATTCGCGGATATATATCCTCAAACCCCGGTATTTTCATCACAGTTATTTGGGATTTGTATCTGATTGTATGGATGATTGGTAACTAAGATATAACTGTTGTACAGTACCGATGGTTATCCGTTGAATTGTGAAAAAAATAGTTGCTAATCATCGATGCAATCAGACACAAATCTCAAAAAACGGTTAGTGTGTCACCAGCCAAAATACCATCCCTACTGGGTAGTTAAAAATTGCTAGCAAATATTTTGTTATTAAAAAAAACTTTCATGTTTCAGGTTCTAGTGTAAGGATAAACACAAAAGAAATTAGAGTCAGCTTCAAACACTCCAGGATTAGTGGCGATTAGTTGAGCTCAGTAAACTTAAGTGCAATGTCGGGGCCACCAAATCAACCATTGCGATCACGTATTTTTTTTAGCAAGAGAAAAAAGAAATTTGAAGAAAAACATGTTGAAATCAATCAAAATAGTGTGGCTATGTTGAAGCCATGTAACCAGAAACTTGTAGAGTGCGTCCCGGAGATCCGATCAGTGCTTCTAACGCCGGCACTAAATAATCCGTATTTAAAAACCACCCCAAAAATGATACACAACAATAAGGGAAAAAAACATAATAATTGGGCAAAGCTTAAAGAACACCAAATCGGTAAATCTTTATTTCCTTCTACTCGCGTAAATTCACCAAATCGTCAATCCACTTCTCAAAAGTGCAATATAGAAATCAGTTTAGTTCCTGAAAACGATGCGGAAAATATCCCAAAAATAATGATGGATATTGCGAAGACCATCGGCTTCCCGCTAAAAAATGAGAGTATTGTAGATTTCCAGCGAGTTGGTCACTTGACGAAGGTCAGAAAAAAACCTAGAAACATTTTGGTAAAACTATCCAATTCTTCCTGTACGGATTCGTTTCTCGTGGCGGTGCAGCAGTTCACTCAAAATAGTCCGAGAAATAAATTAAATACTTCGCATATTGGACTCCCTGGACATTCACGCATTTATGTGCAAGCACCTCTACCCCCTGAAACAAAAGCTCTGCATTACGCCACAAAGAAAAAGGCCATGGAAAATGATTTAGGATTTGTTGAGGTTATAGATGGAGAAATTTATCTGTGGAAAAATAATACCGTCATTATCATAAAGAACATGGAAGACCTTTCTAAATTGGGTATGTAAAATAACAGAAATTTTTTATTTATTTATTCTTAATAAATTCTAGTTACGAACAGCTGTTATAACCTTTTCCATACGATGCTAAATTTGAAACGCTCTGTTCCGCAAATTCTCGCCTCTTATTATGGCGCTGGCAACTCAGTTTACACCACCGGATAGGATACGTTTAAATTTATGGATTGTAGATCCAAGAATATATATGGGGAGGGTTATTTTTGTGTTGTTTAATTAATTGTGGTTTCTTCCTGTTCAAATTCCGTGATTCTCTTCTAGAGAAAACTACAATAATTACAAAACCGGTATTGAACCCCGGTACTACTGTTCCTGTAAAGAAAATCACGGCAGAGAAATCTTCAGTGTGCCAACATGCAGTGTACAGCTCAGCAAATCAGTCACATTCATCAAACATATTGAAAAAAAATAATAAAAAAATTAATAAAGTATCTTCAAAAAAAAATAATACAAAAAGTAATCAGAAGAAAGACAAATTGTCTATGAAACTACTCCATCCAATAAAACCGGTAAGAAAGAGTAAGGGAACAAGTGCCCATATACCGCAGTCTGAGACAGAGCAAATATTGAAAAATTTGTCTAAAAACTGTGAAAACGGGAAAACAAGATGTTGGGCAAAAATCACACCATATCATATTGGTGAGTTTATACTTTCTTCTATCGAAATTGATGCTTAAAAGATTTACCTTTGCTGTCTCTAAATGACTCTACTGACAAATTACATTTGATTAACATGTCAGCATTAACATTATTGTTTAATTCAACTTGTTTATCGTTCTGTTAAACCCATGTACTTACTGATTTTTAGTGATGGTCAAACCGTTATTGTAGTCGTTTACAAGTCGTGATACTGTTATTTTAGATTTGTACCTGTAAATATCCATGGTTGGTAAAAATATAACTGTGGTCTTAGGCTCGGTTGCGCCAGCAGAAGTAAATTTTGTTCGAGTAACATTGACCCGAGTAACTTTTTTTACCCTCAGATCAGAGTAAACTCGATTTCGGGTTGCACAAACGTCTTTTTTACCGCTGTCAAACCAATCATAAGGCTAATAGGGTGCCAAGCGGAATAAACCTCAAATACCGCATTTGTCTATGGAATTTGATTTATTTCAGTTTTTCACCACTGGCAATACGTACTTTTGCGGTTCAAAACCAGTTCAAATAAACCACTTTATTCTATGAAACAAACCAAACAAACGTCAAACCATCGCTAAAATAACGCGAAATTAAAAGATTCATTTTAATGTTTACAAATTTCAATACGAAAATGACAGCGACAAAATTCAAATGACAAGTACCTATATGGATAAATGTCACATTTTCAAATCAGCTGTGAGAGGACGGCCATTTTTTTACCAACATTTTTACTTTTACCCACCTGTCTTGGAGAGTAAAATAAAGTTACTCATGTATGTACTTCGGCGAGTAAAATAATTTTTACCATCGCTGGCGCAACCCGTTTTTAGTAAAAAAAGTAACTTGAGTAACTTTAAAGTCACTCGAGTAACTTTTTTTACCTTTACTTCTGCTGGCGCAACCGGGCCTTACTAGACAACAGTTAACAGCAACAATAATCTAGCAACATTTTTTAATTTATCTTCTTTTGGCGCATTGAGGGTGAAATTTTTATTATAACGGAAGTTCCACACGTACAGCGTGCGCAACTTTCGTTGACGGGCGAGGGAGGGGATGTAAAGTAGTCCTTAAACCTACCGACAACAGGTCTTATGCCCTGTGGTTTCCATCCCTTCCCTACTCTGCGTAGCAAGCCCGGGTTTGGGGACTATCACATCCTTCCCGGTGAGACGGGAGGCTAATTCTCACACACTCTATTATGTGTATTCACATAATAAGAGGCACTGCAGCTCAGTTTACACCTCCGGACAGGATAGATTAAATGTATGGATTGTAGATCCAAGTTTAATATATGGGGAGGGTAAGCGGTTGTTTTTACTACATTTTATAGTTTTTGTGTTGTTTAATTAATTGTGGTTTCTTCCTGTTCAAATTCCGTGACTCTCTTCTAGAGAAAACTACAATAATTACAAAACCGATATTGAACCCCGGTACTACTGTTCCTGTAGAGAAAATCACGGCAGAGAAATCTTCAGTGTGCCAAAATGCAGTGTACAACTCAGCAAATCAATCACAATCATCAAACATATTGAAAAAAAATAATAAGGAAATAAAAAAAGTATCTTCAAAAAAAATTAATACAAAAAGTAATCAGAAGGAAGAAAACTTGTCTATGAAACCACTCCATCTAATAAAACTGGTAAAAAAGTATAAGGGAATAAGTGCCCATATACCGCAATCTGAGACAGAGCAAATATTGAAAAATTTGTCTGGAAACTGTGAAAACAGGAAAACAAGATGTTGGGCAAAAATCGAACCATATCATATTGGTGAGTACCTACTTCTATCGAAATTGATGCTTAAAATTAAAATTGCTTTGCTATCTCTAAATGGACTACTGACAAATTCCAATGTATTAAAATGTCAGCGTTAACATTATTGTTAAATTCAACTCGTTTATCTTCCTGTTAAACCAATTACTTACAGATTTTTACAAAATACTGATATTTTAAATTTGCATCTGATTGTAGATATCGATTACTGGTAAAGATTTAACTGTAGTTTTACTAGACAACAGTTATATAAAAATAAAAATTCATTTTGTATAAATTAAACTTTACTTATTTATTTAAAAACTACAGTTTAATTTGTAAAACTTCTGAAAAAAAATTTTTTCTTTTCCATCAACTTTAATATACAAAATCAACTAGAAAAAATAATATTTCTTTCTGTTTTGGCACTTTATGGCACATAAGATTATATAAATAAAGTAATTATAGTATAAAAGAAGTTATGTATTTATATTTAGTGCATGTGCTAAAAATCAATCTTATGTTCATCACATATTCCTACCTTACGTTTAACACAAATCATTTCAGTCATACGCTTATTCTTGTAGTGGCACTTCCCGCACGTTTTTCTTTTATAATCTTCTTGTTTTGAGTAAGTTGATAACTCGTCTTCATTTTCTGAACCTTGAAGAGGAGCTTGGCCTGACGATTGCTGGTCTTGACTAGTGGAAGTTGTGCTGAAAGAAGGCTCCTGATTTTATGTTTCAGTTTTGCTTAGCCATTGTTGTTTTTACCAATATTGCCTTAAGCTATGGCTCCAGATGTTGAAAATGTAGTGTTTTCATAAAGTCTTTATTTTTAATGTATGTTCCCTTGAGGCATTTCAATGATGCTGGTCTGTGAGGTATTTGAAAGAGTACTGTAGTTTCTTGGAAGAACTTGTTCCATGGTTGGGTCTTGAGGTGTACTTATTTGACTTACTTCGGAATCAGATGGTTCATAATTTTCGTCACTTTGGACATTGTCTTTCAGCACAAACTTTTCCATCTCACTGGCGGAAGCATCATCCTGGTCTTCGGAACTAAGGTCTTGATTTACCAACTTCGATATCGCATCATAATTTAATGAAGATATGTTAAAAATCATAGAGAATATTATTTACAACTTCCAAGAATTTGGTAATATGTGGATGTTCTTACAGTGGAATCAGTGAACGTTGCATTGTGTAAAGTGATCACTTAAGCCAGCTAATACAGTTCCTAAGCGCTGTGGCCACCCTATAAAGACTTCCACACATGTAAACATATAAATATTTTCCCATATAAGTAGCTGTGTCTCTGTGACACTTCTATAATTTATTTTAATTAATAACAATAATTCCCATGATTGCCTGTCGAATTGCAAAAAATAGTTACCAGTCATCCCCATTAAAATATCATCACTACCAAATTTAATTTTTTTGGATACCTTCTGTTTAAATTCTTCGATTGTCTTTCAGATAAAACCACAATAGTTTCCTTTCCGATACAGAAATCCTATTCAAAAATTCTTGAAGAGGAAGTCCCTGGGCAGAATTCTTCATGGTGTGAAAGTAAAATCTCCAGCTCGGCAAATCAGTCACATCCGCCAAACAAATCGCTTAAAAAGATGAAAAAGGAGGAAAAAAAAGGATCCTTAAAAAAGAAGAAGAAATATTGGAAAAAATTATTTGTTCTTGGGCACACTTGTGGCACATTTATACGTACCCAATTAGTTTGTGGTGAAAAGGAACCATCACATACTCCACCACTAACACTGACTAACTCTATGTTCAGCATTACCCCACTGATGACGTGTAACTCAGCCTATGAAGAAAGGAAAACAAACGGAAGATCAAACATCAAACGAAATCGTATCGGTGAATCTTTATATTCTTCTGCCGCTATTGATACACCAGTGAACTCTTTAAACAGCCAAACTGCTTCGTTCAGTAGACGAACATTACTCCACGGTAAGTACAATATAGAGATCCAACTAGTTCCTGAAAACAGCGCGACAAACATCCTAACAATAATAATGAATATTGCGAAGACCATCGCCTTCCCGCTAAGAAAGGAAAATATTGTTGATTACCAGCGAGTTGGTCACTTGAGAAAAAAACCAAGAAATATTGTGGTGACACTGAACAGTTCTTTTTTAAGAGATTCATTCCTCACAGCGATTAAACGTTTCTCTAAAAAGAATCCAAGAAATATATTAAATACCTCCCACATAGGACTCCCTGGATGTTCACCCATTTACGTGCGTGTTCCTCGTGCAGAAAAACCTCTGTTTCATACCACAAACAAAATAGCCATTCAAAGTTATGAAGGACATGGCGAAGAAATTATTGTGAGGAAAAATATTTGCAGCACAGAAAACCCTCTGTTGAAGACAGTTCCACTTGCGCCGATTCTCAATAAAGATGCCTGCTGCGAAGATTTAGAAAGTCATCATCAGCTGCTTCCTTATGAACACCTCGAAGAATTAATCAACGAATTAAGTTGTCTTTATTCAGAAGAGGAGAAAGAAAATGAATAAGGAGAAAGAAATACTATCTAATAATTATAAAAACTGCTGATCTACAGCGTATTCTTTCGTAGAGACCTTGACTGATGAACTCTGTGAGATTAACCACGATTGCGATGGTAAAAAAGCTAATTCTGATCTTTTTTAAGAAATAAAATAGGAAATAAGTAGTTGGCAAAGATATTTTTTCAATGTAATCCATAACCAGGATTCAATACAGAAATAAAATTTTAACTTAAACTTTTTTGTTTTAGGTATTGTTTGTTTTAATTTTATTATTACAGTTACATGATTTAAGTATATATAAATATATTAAATATGTTAAATATGATACCATGATTTTTCAAAATAAATTGCAAGCATTCTTGCGTGAGTCTATTCATGGTGAAATGGTAAACCAAAGTGAGCATAAATCAGTTGTTACTGGAAAAAGCGTTGGCATAAAATTATGAAAAAAAAATTATCTTTCCAATAAAGCCAATACCATGGACGTTACTACAATTTTTACGTATTTTATTACATTTTAAAGTTCCATATCTCAAAAAAAAAAACCCTAGTTATTATATTTAAGAAAACTATTTAATTATTTTATTCACAAATACAATATCTAACACATTTTACAATCGTTTCATTTAAAATAGTCACTATTTTTAGAATATTGACTAGAATCTCTATGACTAGAAGTTGATTTTCAAATATGTACAAAGTTATCAGAATTAAAAAACGACTTGTAGGATAAGAATTTATAATACTTTGAGCATGTTGCTAAAAGACATTGCTGATCATTGGGAAAGTTTCCCTTATAAAATCATATATCCGCTTCAACCAATTCCGTGGGCGAAAGAAATAACCAAAGAAGTCAATAAAATCAAGTTTTTATTTAGTTTATATTAGTTAAGTATGGAGAGTCGTTCTTTAGATACATTTCTACCAACAATATCTTAGGTAAGTCAAAAACTAAAACAAAATGTGACTGTTTTAAATTTTTTTTAAAAAGGACAAATTACATAATTAATTAATTGAAAAATTTGGCAAGAAACAATGACATTAGTCAACTTGGTTCAATGTTCTTGTGCAAAAAACAAAACTACTGGTTCCAAAATTAAATAAAAATAACAAAGGCTTCGAGAGTTATTTCGTAAACAATCGAAATTCCCAAATTTTCTTTTGGCTCTCCTGAAAGTCTGAATTTTTTACTCATTCGGTTGTTCCTTTCACCCGCAAAATTAACCCCCAAGAATGTGTCACGTGACAAAATGGCCACTTCGCATTACGTGAGATGTGACGTCAATTTTAACAGACATATCAGCAAAGATAGCAATGTCCAATTATGTAAATAACAAAAGCAGAAATGTATTTGGTAGCAAACTTATCCACTTTTAAGACATGTATAAAAGGGGAAAAACTGAGGTTTGATTGTATTTCAAAACAAATTTCTTAAAAACTTATTTTTTATTGGAGGTACATAACGAAGCCTATTATGTTAAAGTTAAATTTGGAACAATCCGTTAAATGAATTTGTAAAATTGTTTTATAATATTCCATTATCTGTTGATAATTTTAATATTGAATTAAAAATTATTAACAGATCACGTTTAATAATGGTTATAATAAAAAATTAATTGATATGTTAAATAAAAAGAACAAGAATTTTTTTTTAAATTCTTTTGTTTACCCTTTATTGATTTTGATAAACATTGGAGAAAAATTATATTTATAAATAATGAAATTTCTAATTCAATAGTTAAAAATATATCAATGTTATTCAACCAGCTTTTTATAAATTTAAAAAATACATATTAAATAATAAGGATAAGGATAATTTTTTTTAAAAAATCGGGTTTTTATAAATTGATTTGTAATGATTGTGATTATATTTATGTAGAAAAAACGTGTAGAAATTTTGAAGTTAGAGTTAAGGAACACTTAAGGGGTTTAAATAGCAATAATTATTCCGAATTTTCTGACCATCTTTTGGCTATGGATCATTCTTTTGATATTAATCTCTCTCTGCGCCCTAGCGCGATCGTCCCCAGGGGCCACGGGCGCACGCGTGCGTCCGGAACGTAATTATTTCTCGACGGCCGCATATCGAATTTGAAAAACGTAATTTTTCCCAGTAGAGAAATCCCGTCGTTCTATTTTCAACTCAAAAACATCACTGATTATATCTTAAATCAACAATCAAAACATTTTTTCTGCCATCAAAATCGTATAGAAAAGTTGTAGATGTCGCCCCGAACGCGTGTTGCGCAATCGAAATTCAAATATTCCGTCATTCAAGGTCACGTACAAAGTGCGCGGGAAATACGATTTATTTTTTTCGATTTTCGATTTATTTGTACACGTTGTTCCGCACGGGAACTATGAAAACACAGGGTGGGCCGCTGGGTCCGCTTCCGCAGGCCGAGATTGTAAGTAACGGCCCGCTTGCAGAGAAAATACAGTGCAGATGCCTCGTGCACTGCAGAGCCTTTCGCCTTGAATGCGAAATGCCTCGTAGAGGAGCGCCAGTCGTGGTGGTCCAGAATTCATAGCCAGGAGCACAGGAGATTGCAGAGGCTGGGCCTGATTCTCAGCCGCAATCGGTACCAGTGTAGAAAATCCGGAGTGGGTGGCAGGGCAGCAGTAAAACACAGATTAAAGCGGTCCAATGGGGCGTTTTCGTTACCACGCGATTGCGTAACAGGTAACCGCCAAGCAAAACCAATTTATTATATATTATCTTTACAAGTGACAGAAGGTTACATAACCGCGAAAATTGCGTCAAAACCAATCCGAGAGCTCCAATTCCCCCTTCCATATCATCGCAACGTGCGGCGCGACAGGCGCCATCTCACGGTGCTTTGGGAAACTACGGCCGCGAAAGACCGCGCTGAGCTCGCTCTGAAGTCAGAAAAAGAGTCATTAGATGTTTTGCATGCACCCTACGGGGTTAAAAACTATGTCACGTTGTGTGGCCTGACCTTGCTCAAGGCTGTGACACAATCATTGGACCTGCAGGGTCCTACAAACTTAGAAAATGCGTTAAAAAAGTCGACCGTGAAGGTTCGAATTTTAATCAGGTCATAAATGTTAGCAGACTAATTGATACGCGATGGCTACTGCATAGCACTTGCCTTAACGTATATTTTGATACCACTCTCGACTATGGACGAAGTGGATTTCTATACTTATCGCGTTTTTAAGAAAATCTCAAAAAGTCAATTTTTCTTCAAAGTCAAAAAATGAGTCTACATAAGCGTGTGTATACTCTCCAGATAGGTATTTACTTAGCTATCATGACACAAAAAGATTCATTAAGATCGGACACTTCTGTCGGAAGTTATTTCTATTTTTGTGATTTTGTCCATATTTCCCTCGCTCGCCGGTCGGCGGCGGTCAGATTAAAATCAGTAAAAAATCGAAAACAAGTGTGTTTCAGATTCTAATTATTTATATTAGAATGGTCTCGACCAAGTGCAACCCGTTGCGACATTTTCAAGTGTGTCCGACAAATATTACTTATGTAATAAACATTCAAAGTGGGCCGCAACAAATCAAGCGCGCCCGAGGAATTTGAACGCGTCGGAACCCATTTTCTTTGCAGGCTAACAAGGTGTTTGCCTACCCCAAGGAGTCGGTCAAACAAAATGTTACCTTTTAATTTTCAAATTGAAATATCACAATGAGGGTGCACCTGGCGCATTTAAATACTTAGGTATTTTCACTTCCTCGACTCTCTGAGGAAGGATTCTTCACCTTAGTTTTACCAAATTTCATCAAACTAGCGGCCGTTTCATAACAGTACACGCTGCGCTCCGCGCTGTCGCGCGAGCTTTCCCTGTATTTGAATAAAAAAGACACATAGATTTTTATTCAAAAAATACATAAATTACATTTACAAAGTGCCTTAACTAATGCCATAAATATTTCATTCGACTTAAGATATTTCAACTTAAAGAATTTCATTTCTTAAGAATTTCAAATTTCATCTTAAGTATTTCAAATATTTCACAACATTCATTTTGTAAGACACAAATGCAATTTCTTCATGGAATTCTTGGAGACCAATCGCAGCTTCTGGATGCCCGTCGCTCGATCGGTCGTCCACGAGTTCCTCCGGATATACCACTGTATCGCGTCAGTGCGGCGTTCTATCCTCCTCAGGATCGCAGCGCCAGGCTCGGCGCCCGCACCGACTATCCGCGCGGGCGCGTGGTGGGATGCTGGGCACCCCCACTGTTGTATGTTCCTGCATGTTGTCATACTCACAGTGTCTGTCCTATCACAAGGACGGTGGCCCTAAAAGGGGGGCCCCCTCTGATGACTTGAGATAGGTCATCGTATTATGATGTCGCTATCATAATTTACATGTCCGTAACACACGTATACACAAATATATACGATATGTTTTGCGATATTTGTCAGTTTTTGTTGGTTTATTATTCAATTGAATTCGAACAGTGATTTATTAACAAAAATACACGCAATTTTGTTGCATTTATTTGAAATATGTGTGTGTGTGTGAAAGTGTATCATATTTATGTGTTATGAGTGCGATGTTCCGTCGTGTGCCATGCTGTGCAATAAAATATAACACACAGAAGAAGATTATTAGGTAGGCATCAAATAATAATAGTAGTGTTGTCTCTAATAAACAAATAAAAATTAATTATTATTTTTCGCAACATTATCGGAATTCAAAAAAAAAGATTTTTTTACTTAAACGATAGAAAAATAATGGCATTTCGACACTTATACGCATGTTTTCATGGTTTTTTCGTAAAAAGAAAAATCACAAAAAAATCAGAAAATCTCTAGCCCTAGCCTCTATGTTTATCTACGTTTTTTTGGCCCTAGACAGTGTTACGGACAGGACAGAATAAGACCTGATTCTACCGTCAGGCAACAGAACTCTCGAGTTCTGTAGTTGACGCGCGACCACGTCACATAAAGGGTAGAGATCTCTGTTATAGGTGGAACAGAGCGGAGATTGTGTTCTCCACAAAGGCCCCTTTCAGGGCCGCTGCCCGATCACCGCGACCCGGTTGGGGGTGGGTACCGTGCCGAGAACAGCGCGCGGGTTTTCGGCCGCGGTGGTCTCCTTCAATCGGGGACGGGGCGTCGGGCCGCGGCAGCCGAGGGAGGGGGGAACGAATTGAGAAGGAGTAAGCTTCATAAAACCGCGTCCCGATGGGAGCATTGAAAATGCGTTATACGACGTGATCTGAAATGTGTATGTTTTTACTGAGAAATATTGTGTGAAAATTTTAATTTTCAGATTTTTTAACATTTCAGAGTTTTCTAACATCATGGAATTTATTGAATTCTTAATTTCAGAGATCTTGATGAAACTGAATCACAATTGTATGTAACAAAAGTATCGCATTTCATTGTTCTAAATAAAAGAGAGTGGGCGGGAGGTGATTTTATTTCGCGCACAAGGCGCATTTTGTACCCTGTTATCATAAACAGAAAATTTGCCAAATAAGCGACATTAAAGTTGTCTCAATATTTACAAATGGCTGGGCAGTAAAATCACACACATACACACACTGTACGACATAAACAGTTGTCTACAGATGACATGATCAAATGGTTAACAATTTACATACTGTATGGCATAATAAGTTGCCAACAGCT
>JADDOH010008286.1:0-97761 GCA_016648135.1 Agrypnia vestita
GGTCAGACAACCAACATCTATGGACAACGCGAATTTCTTGGTCCATGTGCTGGTTCCACTACGTTCGACTATAATGAGATATCCCTACATACGACTTTAAAATGACAAGAATAAATATTTAATCCGAATGATAAATGTATATTAAATATATGGGAGGGAGGATATACTTCCGCCGTGCTCCAGTTCCTAAAGCTAGCTCACCTAAAGAGGGAGTTTTCTTCAACTCTATATAATTTCAAACTCTGTGGGTGCTGGTGACATTTAATATCACCCAACTAACGAATAGAACATCAATGTTCTTTGACTGAAAATACCATTTGAGGTTCAATGGGAGTATAATGAGGCGCGGGCAGTGGTGGCTTTATAAAGTGACGCAAGTCGCAATTGCTCTGTTTTTAGTCTGAGTGAAAACAGGAACAATAGCGCGTAAATGCTTAAAGTAATGATATTAATATTAAAAAAGTAATGAATTAAAGAAACAAGGCCTGGGAATCCAGTTTTAATAGTGGCCAGGGAATGGTGTAAGATGTCATGTGCAAAGGGTCCTAAAGAGTTCACATGTTAATAGAACTAGGACTTAGGAGTTAGGACTCTCGCCTCGTGATCCAAAGGTCGCGGGTTCGAATCTCATTCCAGGCCAGCAAGTAAGTCCTATTTTCATTGCACAAACGTTAAGTTTAGTTTGAAAATAGTAAGAGTATTGATGTGACAGATATTCCGTGTTGGCATCTCTATTTAAAAAAAAAAAGAAAAAAAAATCTTTCAATTTCATTAAGATAATTCAAAGGGATATTTCATCTTATTTAAATTCAAAACATTTAATTAAATTCATAGTGGCTTACCAATGGTGGTGTTACAAATGAGGCACTCTATCAGCCCAGCAGAGCAATCCTCACAAGCTGGTCTGTGTCCGCAGGGCTGCAAAGTGCCGTTGACTTCAGATTTCTTACAGCATACCAAACATTCCTCTGGTTTGTGTTCGAATTGAGTTGCTAGAAGAAAAATATTTCTTTATGAATAAGAAAGAGAGACAACAAATATTTTGTAAACAATAGCCTTGTAACCTTTTTCAAGATGTTTTTTTTAACATTACATTACAAAGATGATTTTGGCTATGCGAGTTACCATACAGTTTTCAAGGACGACGCGAGCTGCTAGTTAAGATATTGGAAGCCCACTCCATATTATTTTACTAAAATATTGTGGCGGACTCGACGCCAAGAGCGAGGAGCGCGACATCTCGCGACGAGTAGCGTCGCCTACCAGAGCGTTCCAGAAGCGGCAGCGCGCGACATAACGCGGCTTGGACCAGCGAAACATCTAGAAGTCGCAGGACTACCGACGGGCTCCGGGCGCGTGACACCAGGACACCTAGGGAACGAGAGCAGGCCATTCTCCTTCCACCGGCCGCCCAAGTGACAGCTCCGACACCGACTCTCCTCGATCTAAACACTTGTCCCGCGCTAGATTTCACCTGGGAGTGCGTCTTGTAACAAAGAACTCAAGTCCACGCATTTTCTCAAACTAACGAAATCTCACGACGTAACATCTTTTAACCATTTACTTACATTGTAACTGTGCTTGAATACACTACTCGTATCAAAGTAAGTTTCTTTCCATTCGTTCATCCCCGGAAGAGTTCCTTTAGAAGCTGAGACGACGCACACGCAGGGTGAGTACAAATGCTATACACTCTGGCGACTATCGCCTCACTCCTTCACACCTAGACCTGGTAGTGACGCTAGTGGGCTGAGGGAATCTGAGGCGTCTGCATGGGCAGATGCACAGCATCCCCCGCGGCGTATGTGATATGCATCTATGACTGCCCATACGGGTGATCATAGTTGTATGGGATATATACGCAATAGAAACCCCATAATATGTTATTTGGACTTGATTTTTTTAATTACTGAAATTTTTAAATGAATGAAATAAATGATATATGACACGCTGATGACATGAAATTTACTAAATTTTAGCGTTCCTGAAGTCTGTCTGAACAATTTTATTTGTGTAGGGGTTTTAGATATAATGGTGGCGTAACTTGCGGCAGCATTTATGCACGGATGTAATATAAATACTGTTGGTACAAGACAGAAATGGGTGAATCCGCTCCGACTTCATGGACAAATCTGGTCTCAAGCCTTTTCACTGCCTCATTTCAGGGAGCCATCGGGAATGCTGCAGATTGGAGCAGATGGCGCTGGTCTATTTTGTAGTCATCATCATTATCATTATCATCGAGACCACGAATGCTTTGTCAAAAGCATAACGGAGTAGAATTAGATATAAAGGCACGAGTAAGACTAATTAATACTCATCAGTTGGTAAAATTTTTTCTTTATCCAGTATGAAAAAGACAGATGGTAATGATTTTCATAGTGTTTTGAGAATGTTCAAATTTTTCAAGAACACTATTACTGGATTTTTATTAAATGGGAAAGTAGATATGGAAGTCTTTGGGTGTTTACACGACTAACGACCTATCATATGACTGGCTTGAGTGATTACTTTACATAATGTAACATTAATCGATCCCACCCATGATTGACCACCAAATCTATCAAATTTTTGGAATGATCTTTTCGGTTTACACAAACCTTCTAAGGGCGTCACGGCAGGAGAATCATCATTCCCTACGACGTGGTTCGTTCTGCAGTCACGGCAGTCCGAGAACCGGGACGCGCAACCAGGGCACGCGCCGTGGCCGCACTGGAAGGCCGTGGTGCTCTTCAGTAATTGACAACCACTGCAGAGGCTACTTGGTTCCTCCGTCGGTTTATCCAACAAAGTTAAGTGTAGACAGGGATCAAAATCATTCGCAATGGACCTCCTCTCTGCAAAACAGATTGTTATATTTATTTAAGAATAAAATACTTCTTTAGTGGAATTTTTGTGTCCATGTGAAGGAGCATTTCGTCGCTGTATATACAATATAATAAATCCTATGTGTCGTTTCGTATATTCCGAGATGAATGAATCAATTTTTCATATAAATAATGGAGATATACTAAAAAGATTGCATCTGTAAAGTCTGCCTAGTAATTATTTAAAATATTTTTTATAAATCAAATTTAAAACAGTTTTATTCGTTTATCTTAGAATGTACTAAAATGTCACATAGAATTAATTATATATACAGCAACAATATATAAAACAGTCATGTGTCAATGTGTTTTTTCCATAATTTAATCTTCAGTGTTATTCAGGTTTTGGACGATAAAATAAGAAGAACGATTCCAAGTAAACAAATAAAAATAGCGGACGACAAAATTTTTATACATACAGTCAAATGTCTTTTTATTGCCAATTGATCATAAATAATAAAAACAAAACAATAACTTATCTTGAAAATAAAATAAGTATAATTGATATAAATTAACTTTGTTTAAACCACTTATTTATTGAAAAAAATCAACATGTTTCGAAGCCAATGGCTTCTTCGTCAGGATAACAAAAATAATATTTAAAAATCGAAGTATAGATCAAAATATTAAAAAGTTATATATGGAAAATGATAATATAAAGTACCTAATTAACATGAAAATAAATTTTAAAGATAACTATTTGCAAAAAGGACCTGATTATTTATAATATTCAATTTACTATTTACACTCTTTCTTATTTCTAAAATTTCTAATTTATCAAATTGTGATTCTGTATAATTTGGTTTTAAAATTTTTAAACCCTTATTAATATCAAAAGAATGATCCATAGCCAGAATATGGTTAGCAAATTCAGAATAATTATTACTATTTAAACACCTTAAGTGTTCCTTAACTCTAATTTCAAAATTTCTACACGTTTTTTCTATATAAAAATAATCACAATCATTACAAATTAATTTATAAACACCCAATTATTTAAAAAAATATCCTTATCTTTATTATTTAATATGTATTTTTAATATGTAGTTATATGCAATCATATTTTCCATCTATTGCCAGTTTACTATCTTTGCGGAGTCTACAACTTGAACAGTTCTGTACCGCCGGATATATTTATTTATTACTCCTTACATTGCAAAAGTATACATAATGAATGTCTGTATTATTACAACACTATTACACATTTTTTTTAAATTTAACTAATGAGGCTCATCTAGGTGAAATGTGTTCTATGGCAGATGTATTAAAGAATTTAAGAGTTTTTGTTCTAGGTTAACATCACACAATTAGTTATAATGCAAAAATTAAAACGATAGATAAAATAACAAAAATAAAGAAAAAGGTACAGTAAAATAAATAAAAAGGTAGATGTCATAACATAAACGAATAAATTCGTAGAAACCAGAAATTCCCTAATATTTGTTAATAATACAGTTTGGAGATCATCGGTGGATGACTTCTTCACAACACCTTCTACCTGATCGTTTTAACCCATCAGTTATATGGTACCGCGGAAGACATGGCATGACCAGATTAACCAGATACTGGAAGATGATCCCGTTAGAAGCCTCAACAACCGGCGAGCTTGCAAGCGAAGATGTATGAATGTGGATGAGGCGAGAGTTGTATGTCAGGACAGAAGAGTGTGGCGCCCTATCCTCTCTGCCTACCCCCACGGGGAAACGGCGTGATGGTAAGTTAGTTAGTTAGTTATATGGTATTTACATTTACCTTGTTTATGATAAAGTTAAATTAGGAACATGTAAAATTGTTTCATCTATCAAATTGACTTGTCTATATGTCTGAATTGTCTTGATGTATATCGATGTCATCCTTTATTTGTGGGAGACATTTAACTTTTTTTTGTATTTTGTCCTACCAAGCAATTATGTCTCCCTGTTGGATGACCGAATAAAATATAAAAATAAAATTTCCACATGTATTTTATTTTAAGATTATCATCCCTATTCATATCCACAGTACGATCTTGAACTTGAATGCGAAATGCTCAGCAAGAAAAGTCGTATATAAAGTTATTTATTGTTGGTCTTGTGGTTAGGACACTGGTCTCGTGATCCAAAGGTCGCGGGTTCGAACCTCACTTCAGACTATCAAGTTAGTCCTATTTTCATAGAACAAGCGTTTAGCTTAGTTTGAAAATAGTAAGAATGTTGATGTGACACGTATTCCGTGTTCACATTTTATTTAAAAAAAAAATTAATCTCCAGATAAGGTGAACTATGGGTTTTGCAAAAACGCACAATACATATGTGTTATATTATCATATATAGTATCATATGTGACACCACCATTGGTAAATAATGGTGGTGTCACAAGTGAGACACTCTTTCAGCCCAGTAGAGCATTCCTCACAAGCTGGTTTGTGTCCACAGGGCTGCAGGGTGCCATTGGATAGAGACAGTTTAGAGCACGCCAGGAATTTCTCAAATTCCGGCCAAAATTTAGGCACTAGGAGAAAAAATCTTGTTTAATAAATATGTGAGAAAAAGAGGTATATGAACAACGGTCTGCATTGTTTTCTTCTAAACCCTCAGTCCATCATTACCACGGTTCGTGACCCACGGCCAGTTAGAGTGATCTCCAGCCTTTTCCTCTCAGCAGAGGTTAGATCACCAACAGAGCACACAGTTTCAGGGTCTTGGCAAATCATCCTTTACTTTACTTTATCAGACCTCTAGTTACTTTCTAAAGAACCAGATTTTTTATAATATCATCAGTCACATTTTTGATAATAACACAAGAAAAAATCTCAACGTGGGTAATTTTCGAGTAATATACCTTGTACGTGAAATGATCCATCATTTCTGATGACATTGATGGCTTTCTCATGACATGCGCTGCAGATGGTCGACCGAGAAGCACATTTGTGGCACGCACTGTGCCCGCACTGGAAGAACGTGGTGCTTTTTTCAGGGCAGTCGATACAGCTGCTAGCCACCTCGATGTTTTCCAAAAGCATCAACGTATAGTTAAAGGGCTCTTGCGAAGGGTTACCAACATTACCGCTAGCTCCCGCACGACTGGAAAGACTTCCTTCCTCTAGAAAGATAATAACGATGTTCACCGTCACACTAATCACGTAACTTTTACTAGTATAAAAAACCAACACCGTTATACAAAGTTTGTTTACGATGAATTTGTCACCAGCCTCTTCCTCTGGTGCAACGGGTAACGCGTCTGGCTAAGGTTGCGCCTAACACAACGGGCCGTGTCCAGGAGTATCTTGTCCAGGAATAAGATGATAAATATTAAACCACCTGCCATGTTATCAATAAATTATAAAAATCTCCAAGTGAGTTACAAGGTAAATGTTTTTCCTAATTTAATGGTCATCATGTATTATCTCTCTAATCTTAACGCGAAATACATCAATAATATATTTTCCATATGCTTTAGACCTAGCTCTATCCATCTTTTATTTATTACCAAACACAAAAAAATTACATTCGAGGGAGAACAGTGAATAAATAAAAGATCTAGTAATCTTGAAATATTTGGAGGCAAAAACTATTTTCAAAAGTTATAAAATAAATTCATAAAATAAAATGTCCAAATTTCAAGCACAAAATTTAATATAGTGAACGGAAAATATTTATTTATTTATTTATTTATTTGTTTACGCCCATTAGGCTTTTACATAAAGAGTATAAAATAAATTTCAAAAAGCACATACATTAAACAATATCTGTATAGCACCAAAACATGAGTATAAAAGTTAAAAATATAAAGTAAATAGCGGCAATGTGTATAGGCTTTTACCTAAAAATATAACATAAAGTAAAAAAAGAACAAACATTAAACAATATAAGTTATAAGTAGCGAAATATGAAGTTTCAGGAATAGCACCAAATCATGAGTATAAAAATTAAAAATGTAGAGTAGGTAACGAGCAGCAATGCGTATAGGCTTTTACATAAAAAAATATATCATAAAATATGATTTATTGTTCTTGAAGCATTTTTACCCTTGAATTCGCGAATTTCTCGACTGAGCAAAAACATTGGCACAGTGACAACATTAAATAAATATATTAGATTTTGTCTCAGATTAATAACGTAGCCGGACCAAAATCAGAAATATTGAAAATAGAAAGAATAGATAAAAGATTTATGATTTATATAACAGTCGTCCGACATATTTAGGTATTAAAGCAAAACATGATATTTTATAAGAAACTTATATGCCCTTGACCCTCATGGCGAGAGAACACTCTCCCAATAACATTGTGATGTGACTTCAGCGAAATGTTAAGAATCGAAAGCTGTTTTTGTTTCAATATCTAATAAGAATATTGGAATTGTATTAGATCCAAATTTTCAATATGTACCTTTATATAAGTTGACAGAAATCTACTACTTGTATCAGAATAAAAACACATTGAAGGCCGAGACGATGTTCACCATCAGAACAGCAAAGTTTATCGAATAGCCGAAGAATTTCTATCGAGTTTAGAGATGGATGGCGCTCGTGAATGGATTAGGTCATAAACTTAATAGATATACTTAAAGTCACACAAGAAGAAAATTTACCATTAACCCTATTGCAAATGACGCACTGCGCCAAGTCAGCTGAGCAGGCCTCGCAGGCTGGCGAGTGTCCGCAGGGAAGAATGTAGTTGGCCACAGACATCTTGAAACACAGCATGCATTCTACTTGAGCGTTCGGCTCCAATTCTCCTAATAATTGCACTTGTCATTAGAAAACATAGTCAATAAAAAAACGGTAATGAAAAGGCTGACAAAGAAAAATGACAATGATAATGAAAAATATGTGGACGATCTTGTGTAAATTTCAAGAATCCTTCTTGCCAAATCTGCGATCAATAAGTCGCTTCGAGAAGCGTTCATAAATGTTTCAGATCGGAATAGCCATAACGACTGCTCTGATTAGTGCATAGAATGAGAATAAATATACCTATTGAACACATGTATTATATGTATTGTGTGCAAAAAATATTGAATCATTGGTCAGCAGAAATAAATTTATTCCTACACTCTATATTTATATATGTAGTCTTTAGAAGTCGTCCCTTTAGTAAAACACATTTCCCCCAGTGGTTCCGTCAATGTTGGAACAATTCTGGAAAGTATAATTTTCAATGATACTTAACCGGACCATCGCGTTCTGTATAATGCCTGATCTGGATTCAAATCGGTTTCTTTCAATGGAATTTGTAACTTGATAAACAACTAAAATTCACATGGAGCCATATCGGAAAAGTAGGGAAGCTGAAAAACCAGGAGAATACTGTTTTTGGCCAGAAAAGTCTGAATCCGATGCGAAGAATGGAAATATCAAAAGGATTTGATTCTGCTTCATTGTTAGCAGCTTTGGCACGAATTCGGCGGACATTTTATTCAAGCCTAAATCCCCCGTCAAAACTGAATATACATCTCCAATGACCAATTTCGCAAATTTCTGGACAGTGGTCCGACGATTCAGCATTACTAAAGTTCACACGTGGTAGATAAAACTTTTATTTCTATTGTTAAGGACCTATTGGGACGAGGTTTACTGTTGTACGTTGTCCTCTTGTGCCACAGAAGGCGCCACCGTTGGACGTTCCGACAGTGTTGCTCCGCGCTTCTGTGTTTCACAAATACCTATCGGTATTCCAGTTTTTTGACTTTTGTACTTGTGAATTTTTGGAAATGACGTCATTCGTGAAGTGAATACCTACGAACATTCCGGTGCTACTGGTAGTACCTAAGGAAAAGTGAGATTTTCTCCAAGTAATTTTCCGACTCTGGGTCAATTCCCTACTTTGTCGGAAAACCTCGGGAAAATCCCGGAAAATTTGAGAACGGGTGACATCTTTTTTATTTTTGACATTTTTGGCATTTTGAGTTTTGTGCTGTGTTCCCAGGGTAGGAAAACCCAGGGAAAACACTTTTAGTTTTAGTGTATACCTGTTGATAAGTGTGGAAAACTCAACTCTTAAACCGTCCTAGTTTTAGTGAATTTTCTTTTTGTTCTGTGATCCCAGGGTTAGTAAACCCTGGGAAAACACTCTTAGTGTTTAGGTATTTTCCACAGTTTAATAGGTATTGACAACTTTCTAGTGATAAGAGTTTAGTGAAATTTTCTTTTTGATTTGTGTTTCTCGGAGACGCTTTCCCAAGGAAAACACTCTGTGTTGTGTAACTTTATAATTTCTTATTGACTATATTCATTGTTCTATTTCATGATTCTTATTTCTGTTACAACTCGCTTATTTATGGTCATATCGGAGTGAGAAAAACTTTGTGGGGATCGCCATCTTCTGAACTTTCCGGGGATGGCGGAAAAATCTGGAAAATCCCCGTTCAGGGGTGACCCTGAGGATCATCCCCTTCTACAGAAGGGCTTAACGCCAGAACAAGTGTCATCCGCCCTAAGGAATTTGCTAGTTGAGATGGAACAGGCTGCCACGCCCATCTCAAGTAGGTCCACGTCCCCTTCTAGGGGCCCCAGTGCCTACGCTGACAGGCCAACAAAGAAGAAACGGAAACGGAGGAACTATCATCGATGTTGCCCGTCTCCGGATCATCGGGGAAGGAGCAAGAACTAGAATTCATGGAGAGAGCCAATCCAAGGGATTAGTCATGATAGAACCGAAAGGCAGATTGCCAAGAGTGGCCATCTACGATGTGCCTCGAAGCTTAAATGAGAACACCTTCCTCCAAGAATTCTATGCCACAAATATCGATGGAAATACGGAGGTATCCTTTGAGGAGTTTAAAAAAACGACAAAAAGAATAAACATGTTTGGCCGCCGTGATGGCGATAGTGTAAACTGTGTTTACACCGTTTTGCCAGCAGTTAGGAAAATTATTCTTGACGATGGGCGAATATACCTGAAAGAAGGTTGGCAATCATGCCGAGTACGTGATTTCATTGGTGCTACACGGTGCTACAAATGCCATATGTATGGGCATATTACAAAGTCTTGTAAACAGAAAGTTGATACGTGCCGTCATTGTGCCACTCAAGGTCACAAAGAAGAGGCGTGCACAAAACTAGACGACCCTCCGCGATGCGCCACATGCTCTCGCTTCAAGAAACCTGCCGAACATCGCACGGGCGACGCGGAGTGTCCTGCATTGCAGGCCGCGGTCGATCTCAGCGTGAAACTTACCAACTATGGCTAGTGAGATTAAAATCGGCCAGGTTAATGTTGGCCGATCGCGCGCTGCATCCCTTGAGTTGCAGCGTGCGATTGGTGAACTTAATTTAACCATGATTCTGGTACAGGAACAGTACACGAGGCAGAGCAGGTCTCCCGGGATTGAGGCGCCCCTCGTTATGATCGAGGAGGGTGTGTCGCCGGGTGCAGGTATATTGGTCGATACTAGTCGCCTGAAACCCCTGTACCTAGCACACCTCTCCGATGGGTATCGAGTGTGCGCCTCCGTCGTGCTTGAAGGGATCGAGATATATTTTATCTCGGTTTACTTCAAGTACGGCGACCCTGTGGGCCCTCACATTCTAGGTCTCTCCCGTACCCTGGATGAATTAAAAGGGAAGCATGTGTTGATTTGTGGAGACTTTAATGCTCGGTCTCCCCTCTGGCATGATCACTCTGGGCAGCACAATAACTACGATCGTAGAATCGCCGTTGAGGGGTTCATCGCTTGTTACGGCCTGAATATCCTCAACGAGGCAGGTTCACTGCCAACATTTGCAGGGTATGCCGGTGGGGAGAGTCGCGTTGATCTCTCCTTATGTACGAATAATATGCTGGGACTTGTCAAAGACTGGAGAGTGTTGGACGGTGCGATTGAGTGTGACCACCGCCTAATCACTTTTCATCTCTCTCGAGTCCCAGCGAGAATCGCAAGAGACACATGGACGTTTAAATCCAGGGACGTGGACTGGGACGCTTTTGGATCAACCCTGAATGAGGAACTATTAGGTATTTATGAGAGAAGTGTAAGAGATCCAACCCTGGTTGGTGAGCTCTTAAACGAGGCTGTAGTGAGATCGGCCGACTCCGTTATCGGTCGCACTCGCCCGGGGAAAAATTTTTCAGCCCGCTGGTGGACTACTGACCTGGGGGTGCTGCGGGCTGCCTACCGTCGGGCCTATCGGCGTTGCGGGGTTGTTCGTCAGGGTCTTGCTGCTCCTATGGTGCAGCAAACCCTGGTGGAGGAGCTCCGTGTGGCTAGGTCGGCTTACACGGCGGCGATCCGTAGCGCCAAGCGGGCCCACTGGCAACAGTGGGTGACCGAGATTGGGAATGCCGATCCTTGGCGAATCACTGGGCTTGTCCGGAGGAGTGTCGGAAACCCCGTTGCTCTCCTTTCCGGGATCACTCTCGGCGGACGGACGACGGATACAACCTCTTTTAAAAAATAAAGACTTTTAGCATGGGACATTGAAGGTTTTGCGCGACCGACTCGCCTGGTCTTGTTTCTTGTTGGGACGAAAAGCCGGGCGGAGAGGACGCTTTAGCATAAAATAATGCCAACCAGCCGGCGAATGTGTTGGGCTGATATGGACGCTTCGGCGCATAAAACAGCCCAGAGTATGTGGAGGGTCACCTTCAATGTCTACTGATGTGTGCCCATTTTTGAAGCGATCGACCTATACTATTACATTGATATACTTATGGCGTTAATCTCAAAAACCTGCAGGGTCTAATAAATGGTTTCGGCTTGTGTATCACTAAACTTGTGACAAAATTTAATGCAATATCGTTGCTCAAGTCGTTACGTCATTTCAAAACAATTGAATATCCACTACTGCACTTCTTCATTGAGAGGTTGATTGCCAGCAATTTATGTTTTCTGCGGCCAGATACTTCAATGCTCACTCTCCTCTCTGGTGGGATCTGGATAGGTTCAGTTGTGAGCGGAGGGGCTATGGTTTTAACATCTTCCACGCGCCGGACTTCCTGACCACCTTCTCCGATCCTGCTGGGCAGAATTGCGTTGATCTCATCCTTCTGCACTGACAATATTCTGAGACTCACTCAAGATTGGACCGTATTGGATGGGGCGATCGACAGTGATCGTGACTATCTTATTACCTTCAGGATTGAGAAAAAAAAACCCGCAGGTACTGAGAAATGAACGACGGTTCAAAACAAAAAATGCAGACTGGGAAAAGTTCGGGGCAGTTTTGCATGACTCGGCTATATAGGCCGACATAGACAACTTAGTGGACTCGCGAAATCTGCAACTTACGGTCGCAATATCGATGTGCATACCGGCGACACAGTGCCGTCAGGAACGAATTAGTTACCGAACCGGATGCAGTGATATCACTAAACGTAACACTGAGAAAGCTCGCATGGCCTACCAGTCAGCAATACGTATAGCAAACTGAGACTCATGGCGGACTTGGATGATAGAGATAGGTAAAGCCGACCCATAAAAAGAGACTCATTGGAGGCGGTTTTGAGAGAGCGGCCCAAGTGCTCTCTTTAACTGTAGGACATGGTTGGCCACAGATATCTTGGAGCACACCTTGCATTGTACTTGTGTTGAAAAATTCAGTTGGAAAGTTGGTTTCTTCGTCTTTGTTTGATTTTTTTTTTTGATATGATTTGATTTTGAATTGTGAAGTTCGAGTAATTTACATCTTTGTTCTTCAGCAATGGGAAAAGTTCTGGTAGCAAGTAAAATCATCGCATGGGATGAATTTACAATGACACACAAACGCACATTGGAAGCACTCAATCGAATAATGAAAGATCTGCGCAATGGCTTAAGATGTTTTGGATGCGCAATGACTATTTGGCGATTTTTGCCAAATACTACCAGTCATTCCAAGATCAACCTCAGCCGATGAAATTAACTCATGCCTGAAACTATCGATTCTATGGTGCTATGTGAAGAAACTTCAGCTAACGACAAATATACGAGTTGAATTGCTAAACAATTTTTTTAGTTTTAGTTTCTGCCGAATTTTTACAATTTCGTCTGACGATTGACCACTTCATCAACAAAGTGTTCCCGAACATCACAAAAACCACAATTGGTTAAGTGAATGAGCAATTCTTGCGGTAAAGAACAAAGATGTGGATCACTCAAACTTCACAATTAAAAATCAAATGTATAACAAACACAATGAAAAAACCAACTATCCAACTCAATTTTTGAACTCATTGGATCTGCCTGGATTGCCACCGCACAATTTACAACTGAAGGTTGGCTTGGTAGTCATCATGCTTAGAAATCTGAACCCACCAAAACTATATAACAGGATGCGTTTGATGGTGAGAAAGCTCATGGGCAATATGATTCACGTGACGATAATCAAAGGTGAGGAAGTTCTGAAAAAACTGAATATAATTCAGATTATAAGTGTACACAAGATTTACTGATTCTGAGGCGGTACGAAGTTCGCTCTCCATAAAAGAGCTGACGCTCGTGGTTATGGAAGGAGTAAATCACATCATATTTTTTTATGAATATTACAATTTTTATAACAAAAGTATTAAAAAAACAAATTAGTAAACAAAAAATATCAAGAAACAAAAATATCAAATACTTGGGTGTCATAATTGACAGCAATCTAAAATGAAAAGAGCAAATATATTTCACAGTCACTAGGATGAGAAAACTCATACACCTATTCATAAGGCTACGAAATATCTTATCAATAAACATGCTTAAGGTGGTATACTTCGCGTTTGACCAGTCCATACTACAGTATGGTATAGTTGGCTGGGGTGGAACATTTAAGTCTAATATACTACCAGTGGAAATAGTTTAGATAGTAATTATCAAAGTGATTTTGAGGAAACCCTCAATATTCCCAACAAGGGAACTTTTCAAAAATTTTAACGTCCCAAATATTAATCAAATCTATAAAAAATTTACGATACTTCAAATTCACAAAATGTATATCAATAATATAACATTTGGATGTTTTAGTAATAGACCGAGATCAGCTGGAAATATTTTGATACCTAAATGTAATACTAGCACAGCCCAACACCATTTCTCCTATCAAGGAGTATCATTCTTTAATGCTCTTCCCAATGAAATGAAGACGGAAAAAAATTATAGAAAATTCAAGACTAAATTGAAAAATCTTCTACAAAAACCATCACAATAACGCAATGAAAAAATCTTATCAAAAACAATCTATATATACTTTTAAATGTTATTACAATACAATACAATACCTTCTTAATTATTAATTTTTATAACTTTATTTAATGTTTCCTTGTGTATATCTGATTTACTTAATCTAATGTCTTACATTTTTGTATTCTTGTATTGTTTATATCTTACATACTTAATTTAATGTCTTAATTTTTATAACTTAATCTAATGTTTCTTTGTCTATATCTTACTTATTTAATCTAATGTCTTACACTAACGATTTCAATTATAATAGATATATACATATATGAAAATTCCCCCAATTTTGAAAACTAGAATAATTTCTCATTTAAAAGTGGGTAAGCGTGTAATATAAATGTGTATTAATTATATTATATTGAATACACTCTTAAGTTTGTACATTTACCAAATAAATTTAATAAAATAAATCACATTCCCATAGCTGTGAATTATTTATTGGAAAATAAAAATTGTTGTTAGGTATTTTTTTTTTGACAAATTTCGTCCCACATTAATGAAAAAATATTAAAGAGTCTTCTTCAACATTTATAATATTGTTGTCAAATTTAATAATATTTACTAGGTGCCCGTTGCACGGCTACGCGTGCAATTTAGCCTGGCGGCAGATTCACTGATGATTAAGTAACGAAGAAGAAGAAGACGGACTCACTGTTAGTAGGGTAACGAAGAAAAAGATTGACGATAAACACTTTCCGGTAACGCCCCGATCGCAAAGATCGGACTGCGCGTTCGGGAGATTGTACTATAAAGATTCGATAGAAGAAGAAGAGAGCTATCTGTGGTATTTTACCAAATTGAAATCGAATGATAAATGACAACATTGTGAGAGTGGGTAGAGAGAGAACGCCCGAAGCCGCGCAAAGGTGAGTGAGTCAGATGGCTCCCGCTTTGCGGTCGCAGACGCCCGCTGCGCGGGCGACGGGTGTCGACAGTCGCCGCGCGGTTTTACCTGTCTGTCGTGAAAAGGCGTGGACGGGCTGAACCCGTCTGGTACTTTTTAAATTTTCGAAATCGGACGTCGCTTCGCGGAGTTATGAAAACCATGAAAACCCCAAAAACCGCAACCTAACCCAACCTAACCTAACCTAACCCAACTTAACCTTACCTAACCTAACCCAACCTAACCTAACCTAACCTAACCTAATCTAACCTTACTTAAAAATCTCGAAGCAATTTAGCCTAAGAAAATATATTTTTCCAATTTTACAGTACTAATGAGACCATCTACAATTTTTTTTATAACCTTTTTTTAAGGAAACATAGTCTGTAGAATTCTACATTATCTACCTTGCTGCAGTTTTACTTTTTTTCTATCTTTATTTAAAGAAAAGTTATAAACGAATGAAATATTTATCCAATTTGACCATGGCCTATGTTAGACATCTGTTGATTTTTTTTAGAAGTTATTGTTTTATGTAAATTTTCCTTAAGTTTTTAAGCCATAACTTCTAAACGCATGATCCAATTTTAGTCGTCGATATTTCGATCGATAGGGAAATAGTACTCCTACCGAACTTACCATTTACAATGGCAGACTTTAGAACTACGGCCGCTTTCATCCGCGTTTTGCTGTTTTGTCTGTGGCTTCGCGGGGAATATTTAAATTACTATTCCAAAAAATACAGTCTGTATAATTTAACGTTGTCTATATTTCTTCATTTTTATTTATTTTGTATTATTATTTCAAGAAAAGTTTTAAAATATTTATGAAGATGGAAATTATTATAATTTTATTTTATAAATTAAATTTTAAAATTTATATTTTAATTTATATATAATTTATAAAAATATGATGACGCGTTTAGAAGTTACAGCCAATAAAGTAAACATCAAAAATTTACCGATATCTCGAGCTTCAAAAATTTTTCAATAGATGTCTACCTGGCCCCAGAAAAAATGGAAATAATTATTTCTTTATTAACTTTTCTAAAAAAATAGATAAGAAAAAACTAAAAATGCAGAAAGATATATCACGTTAACTTGTACAGATTTTATTTAATAAAAATTTTTGTTACATCTTTATTGCGAAGCCATGGCTAAAATCGCAAAACTGGGAACATAATTTTGAAGCCTGCCATGTTAAAAATACCATGCCATATTGCCGAATAAAATGGCGTTTCGGAGTTACAGCCAAAAAACTAAACATAAAAAATGTATCGAAAACTCGAGCTTTTAAAAAAACTCAGCAGATGTCTAAGTTGATCTATAAAAATTGAAATCGTTTCTACTTTTTCTAAAAATAAAGTTAGGTAATTTTTAATTCTACAGATCGTGAATGTCAGAAAAAAATTAAAGTCTCGCCGCGAAACTATGGTCGAAACCGTGAAACTCGGGTGAAAGAAAATATTTTCTTATATATTATACTTTTATGATAATTGAATTATCAAAAAAAAAAAAATATAAGGATGGCCGATCTTACAAAATCTTGAAAAAAAAATGTTTTTGATTTTATTTCTGTTTTGTTAAATTTTATTTTATTTTTTTAATTTTGGTTTTTTAAATTAAGTTTTCTATTTCGGTTTTTTGATTTTGTTTTTTTGCGTGAGTGCGACTGCGCGGCCGTGGCGACCGCTGTGCGGACATGACGACCGCTGCGCGGCCCATGCGACCGCTGCGCAGCCGTAGCGACCGCTGCGCTGCCGAGGCGATAGATGCGCGGCCGTGACGACCGCTATACGGTCAAAACGTGCCTCCGAAGCTTGGAATGTTTTCATAGATTTGTCAGTTTTAAAATCATTGTGTGCGTAAAAGAAATTTATTTATTATAGGTCAGGTTAGGTTAGGTCGTAAATGGAAAAATATGAATGAATATGTAAAAGATTATGTATCCAAATTAGAATTAAAAATAAATGCTTTTTTAAAATTAAATATAAAATTGACATATCAATAAAATCTTTTTCGACTTTTTATAAAAAAAATATTTTAGCTTATTTTTAAACAATGGCTTATCCAAAAAAGTAAGAAATAAATTTAAAAACACTACATTAAACAAAATAAAAAAACAGTTATCAAAATTCAAATCTGTCAGAAAATAACAAAGAGAGAAAAAAAATTATGTAATACTATAAAAGAGAGATCCCTGAGATGAAAATAGCTGAAAAATATGCAATTTTTAAATTGTCGAAATCGGGCTTACGTCAAAATAAAAAATAAAATCTCATTAAAAAACTTTCAAATACACGTATCGAAAAAAAATATTTGATTTTAATTTTTTATAAATAAAGATAGAAAAAATTTAAAAATATAGCAATCATTGCATATAAAAAAATAAAGATGGCCAGATTCGGCTCAAAACGTCATACTTCAATTTTGAATCCGATCACAATACACCAAAGTATGAGGTAAAAACGAAATGAACCAAGCAACAAAATAAGAATAAGAAGAAAATAAATTTTACAAAAATGTCACGCGGCAACGACTTATCTTTCGTATTTTTTTAAATTGTCATTATCTTTCATATTTGTAGAGAAAATCGTAAAATGTCCGAAAAAAGTTAAAAAAAAACGCCAAATACGGCTTTGTAAAAAAAAACTACATGTAGAAACCCTAGAAATCCATTTCCGCCTACCTTCCTTTCCCTCTGGAAATAAATTTACATACTTCCCTTATGCATTAATGTACTCCTATATCTCATTTATTCAGACAATTTCTTTCTTAAATCTTTTCATTACTCCTGCTACATATATTATGTTTTCTCTATCTTTTATAACAATGAATTCTAAATTCATCAAGCGAATTATTTTAATTGGCTTAGGGCCTGTTGTTTGATCAGAAGTAATAGTTATGAAAAAGCATAGATTTTTATTACATACTTCCCTAATGCATTAATGTACTCCTATATCTCATTTATTCAAACAATTTCTTTCTTCAATCTTTTCATTACTTCTGTTACATATATTATGTTTTCTCTATCTTTTATTACAATGAATTCTAAATTCATCAAGCGAATTATTTTAATTGGCTTAGGGCCTGTTGTTTGATCAGAAGTAATAGTTATGAAAAAAGCATAGATTTTTACGAAAACGGGTATTTTGATTGGAAGAGAATGCAAAAACTATGCTTTTTTCTTAACTATTACTCTTACTTCTGATCAAACAACAGGCCCTTGATATTTTTATTTATCACATATGTGGCGTCTCATATATAAAAGCAAAGGTAGCAACGTCCAAAAAATTTAAAAAAATGTTTTGAAAGCATTCACCGATATCGACTCATTTAAAATGTACTATATTTTAGATTTTATGTATCTGTCCCTTCCAAAATCATGTTTTCTGTAAATTTATTTCATATAAAATATCGAATTCAGTATATTATAAATTAATAATCCTCGATGATTACATTTAATTTTTTTTCGATATTGCTGCCTTCGCTTTTATACCCCACATATATTATATTTATTTTAACGAATAAGCTGTTAAAATTCTAAATAATATAAAATAAAATATACCCAATTGAGGCCTTTAAAAAAATAACAAAAAACTTTTCAAAATGATTAAAATGAAAAGATATTCCGATATATAAAGAAAAGTAAATATAAAAGAAATATAAATATAAATACTATAAAGAATTTAACAATATTTCAAAATTAAAAAGACCCAAGTTATAATTTAATAAATAACCATAAAAAGTCTCCAAACAAATTAATAGATTAGATTTTGACAATTAAGATGTTTCCAACAAAAATCCATAAATCGCATTCTTATAGCTTTTGAGAATTGAAAAATTTAGTAAAAATTGTTTATGTACTGAAAAATATTATTTTTAAAAATGATATATTAAAAAACATTAGTTAAGTTTTCAATTTTTAAAAATATTATTCGTAGGGAATAACAGAAAACTATAAATGTATGTACAATTATTTTTTGAAAAAGTTTAATCGTAATTCGATAAAAATTCAATTAAATTTACGTAAAAATATTAAAAAATTGAGCAAGGCATGCGCGCATGACGGGAGATCTCCCGGTACTGAAGAAAATTAAATAAATCGTATTAATAAATACATTTCGGGAAAACAAAAGAAAATCTAGAATTATCTATTAAATTTATCGTCTTGTTAAGCTTATAACATTTCTAAAAATAAAGGTAAAAAAAATCTAAAAATAGGGTCATCTGTGAAAAGCTGGGCCCTATAAAACTTATTTTTTAGATTTGAAATTAACTTTACGGCTGAAATGGTTAAATCCGGATGTAAGCTTCCGTCACGATAAAACGTTTTATTTTAAAACAATATTTTTTACTACAATCGTTAGCTGCACTCTTCTTCTATCGAATGAGATATCGTCGGTGAATATAGGCCTCCCCGTCTCCGAGCAGCATACAAAAATATAAAAAACGGCGAAAAAACACACTAAAAAGATTGCCGCTGCTTGGACACGCATCTGGAAGTAATTATTTTCAATAGAAAAGATGCGCACCGTCGAGCGCCACGCGTTGATGCCGCTTGCGTGTCTGTGCGATTTTTTTTGACCGAGTTATTAAAGAAACGGATATTTCGACTTTGGTTGCGTACCAAGAAAAGTGGAGGGGATGAAAAAATTTAAGAATATGCGCAAAAGATGGCACCTCCAATTTTTGTTTGAACCTGGTACTCGATTTTTTAATTTCGTTAAAACTACGCCTACAGTCGCAGAAACGGCGCCCTCGCGAAAACGGACTGAAAACGGGGGTTTATTTTTGTATTTCGGCGAGAAAGAAATCTACGCAAAATTGATGTAGGTATGAAAAAAAGATGACCGGATTCGGCACAAAACGTAATACTTTTTTTTTAATCCGATCACAAAACACCGAGATGTGCAGTAAAAACAAAATATCACGCCATCGAGCATAGAAACTAAAAAAGAAAAGAGTTGGCCTTTGTATTATTTTTAAAAATTGTGATTATCCTATATACTCGCGGAGAAAACGGTAAAAACGTGCGAAAAAAAAGCCGAAAAAACCCCAAAAAGCGGCTTTGTCAAAAAAGGTCGAAAAAGTGTAAAAGGTGATAAAAAAGTGTATAAGGATAAGAAGGAAAAAATGATGAATTAGAAATCACGCGTTATCGGCGTGTCCATCATAATCAAGTTTCAAATTCCAAAATTTCGAAAAACTCGCAAAGATATGAGGCAAAAACGACTTTTCACTCTAACGGGCATAGAAACGACATTAGAAAAAGAAGAAATTTTTTTTTATAAAATCTCACGTGTCAAAGAGTTTTCCTTTGTATTTTTAAATAAAATTGTGAATATCGCGTAAACTCGCGGAGAAAACGGTAAATATGTGCGAAAAAAGTCAAAAAACGCAAAAATCGTCAAATGTCAAAAATTGGTGGATATATCGCGGAAAGTACCTTACAACTTTAATATAATAGGTAGATTTTCTTTTTATTAACTTTTTTCAGTTATTTCGTTAATTGTTGACCAAAATTTTTTGGTGGCGAAATTAGAAGCTTCCACCTTGAATTTAATATATATATATATATATTTTTTTTTTTTAATTAAAAAAGGTAACATTGATAATATTTAATTATTGATATTACCCATATATTTATTTATTGCACACACAGAGTATGACACATATACGGATACATCTCTAGGTACACGTCTATGAATGAGGGGAGCTTCCGTGAAATACGGTTAACCGAACTGACGTGTAAATTCTGCTATCCAATAAATCCGTTGTGTAAATCATCAAATTATCTTTTATAAAACAACCTACAACAACAAGTACAACTTTAGCAATTAGGAAATTCATGTGAGAATAATTACGACTCATTATTTAGGGTGGAATCTACCTGGAAAGTATTATGGACTAGCTGTGCACAATATGTTTGATATTTATGAGGATATGAATTATGAACAGTTTGATAAAACTTGTTTGACATTCATTTTAATAATTTAATATGTCTTGGTTATTTGATAATTCAAATAATTTGCAAGAGTAATTTGTAAGAATAATTTGCAAGAGCATATACAGTGAGGTGACCACTATAAATTCACTCTGAACGCAGCCCTTAAAACTTTTAAATTAAGTAACCTTTTTGTATACCTTCGAATTATTTCTGACCCTACGTGTGTAAATTTTCTTTTTCAGGGGATATTGAAGCTCATAAAACTAAATTTTGTTGCGAGATTTTGGTGAAAGGAGACAAACACTTATTATTAACGTTTTTATTTATCACCAAAGTCACCGGACATGATATTTTTTGAGAACATTTCTTAAACTCACGCAATTTTACACTAGATATCACTAATTACTCGTCTGTGGGACACTTTATTCACTATCGAATACTCGATAGGTACTGCCTTAATTTATTTTTAAAGGTCGCACTGAATCCTGCTTAGTTTCTTGTCTGTATAATCGCCGAAACGTCAGCACAAAACTGTTGTTCCATACGCGCTTCCCGCGTACTTTATAACCGTTTGGAATACAGAAACTATTGGTGTATTTTGGGACATATTATGGGTTTCTTCCAGAATATTCTGGTCCGCGGCGGATACTTTTGTTACGTTCCATTCTCCTCGAATTCAAGAATCTCGTAACAATATTTTTCATAATTTATAACAAATCCATAAATTCTTGTGTTACTGGTGAAGGTAAATTTTTATTTAATAACTGCACTTGGTAAATATACAAACAGATTTAGTGGAATTAAAATTAGCTGTGAATGATATTCGTGCTATGAAAAATCACGTTTTTGCATTTTTTCTTGCTCCAAATTGTTATTTTTGAAAGTACGATAACAAGTCTGGGAAATTTTTTTAAAAACTGATGTGGAGAATTTAGGCCTAGCCGGAGTCTAGTCCCTCGAGGCGAGCCGCCTTATCGCCATCAATGAAAAGCCCCGCGCGACCGACGAGGTACCGGCCGGCAGCGCGCTGGTACCACGATTACTCTTTTGCCGACCGCCGTAGTCTACGCAACGTACCCATTGTACTCCGTCCTTCATTATTGTATAATTGTTCATCAATAAATTGACAGAATAAATAGTAAGTACTTCATTGTCATCTTGTATCTCCATCTCTCCCTGCCTTAGCTTGTCACATATATCTATCTACACAGTATTCTCGAGCGCAATTAAACAACTCACATAATGTAGTATTGCCTTCAGCTCCACACGTACCATCGAGATTCAAGTTTCTTATAGAAGTACATGATCTCGTAATGCATAACGCGCACCTTCAACACCTTCTAAATCACTAATTTCCATGCAAATTCACGATTTACCCATATAAAACCTTCACATCTTTTACATTAACTTAGGTGGGGTTAGAAAAATGCTGACGATGTGAATGTGTGCAAATCATTAAAATAATATTTAAAAATTTCAAATTTTACCTTCATTAGCGTATGAAGAAACGTTGGCTGCTACTACTGCGGGGGATACGGTGGAGGATGTAGTGGGGGAAGGATTAAGTAATTCTGGAGAATCAGGCAAGGTCGGTGAACCAGGCAAAGGCGGTGGATCGAGTGAAGTCGGTTGGGCAGGCAGTTGAATTGGAGGATTGGTCTGAGTCGAGGGATGTGGAAGCGTTGGAGAACTATGAGAGGATAATATGGCGTTCAACAATGTTGACAAGTCATATCTATGATGCCTTATTGAATCGTCTGAACTGGAAATATTGTTTGCAGACCCAAAGGCACCACGGTTTAACAAACTGGCATTCTGCTCTCCTGCGGCGCGGGAGCTGAAATGAAGAAATAAAAATGCTTCACATATTAAATACTATTTAATATGTGTATACAATAGCGGTTAAAACTAATTCTACAACGGGAGTAAAAGACAAATATGATTTGTCCCTCAGCACATCGTGACACCTAACGCGATCTCGAAGTCCACTCGTGTACAATTTGTAATTTTTAAGCGTTATAAATGAGGAAAAATTACTATTATTAAATTCAAAAGTTTTCTAATAGTATTTAATGTTAAATATCATGTTAAATATTAAATAAATATGGTCACATCATTTGCAGCAGTCATCCAGTCCAACAATATTGAATAAACAAATATTTGTAATAAATGAAAAAGAAGTATACTGTTGTATTTTGCTATTACTTTGTGGTTATTCATTATGAATATAATTAGACTAGTTAAATTGTTTACACCACTAAAATTTTATTTGGTAAAACCAACCGGTTTCGGAAACGACGTTCCTTCATCAGGGTATACTTAATACTAATTGAACTTTACAAAAATTATAAACAATCATATTTCAGTGTTAAGTGTCCAAATGGGGGCAAACAGTGGGGGGTGCAAAAGAAACAGGTGATAGGGTGAAAGGGAACATATTCAAAATAGGACTGTAAGTTAAATTTTTTTGGTTGTTAATAATAGATTCATTATTATAGCTTTCTTAATCTCTAGGGCCTCTAAATTATTAAGGCGTCTACTTTTACTATTAATGTGAAGAATGTTGACTGTATTTTTATTAAAACTATGGTTACTCTCAATAATATGATTGGAAAATTCGGAAAAATTTGAATTATTTAAGCATCTAATATGTTCTTTAATCCTCATATCAAAATTACGACTCGTTTTTCCAATATAAAAAGAGGGACAGTTATTACATTTTAGTTTATAAACACCCGAGTGAGTCAATTCGTGATCTTTATCTTTAACAATTCTCAAAAAGTTACCAAATTATTTGTATGTACAATGTATAGAAAGCTGGTTTTATAGACGGAGGGAAATTTTTCGAGCATTCAGTTGAAAAATTGTCAACATATAAAATTCTAGGCCATTGTTTAATATCATCGTTATATTTGTAATTATTGAATAAAAATTTATTTGTTACTATTTTATTAAGTTTTTTGTTAAGAATAGTAAAAGTAGACGCCTTAATAATTTAGAGGCCCTAGAGATTAAGAAAGCTATAATAATGAATCTATTATTAACAACCAAAAAAATTTAACTTATAGTCCTATTTTGAATATGTTCCCTTTCACCCTATCACCTGTTTCTTTCGCACCCCCCACTATTTACCCCCATTTAGACACTTAACACTGAAGTATAATTGTTTATAATGTTTGTAAAGTTCAATTAGTATTAAGTAAAACCCTGATGAAGGAACGTCGTTTCCGAAACCGGTTGGTTTTATCAAATAAAATTTTAGTGGTGTAAACAAAGTTAACTAGTTTAATTATATAAAAAGAAGTAAACTGAAAGCCTTCTAAGTACCTTTCAGTTAACTTCTTATTTTTTTTCTTATTATCTTCCACTGAACAACCAAACATACTCCCAAAATCTGACAAATTAGCATATCACATATTAACTTGCTTACCTCCTTTCAGAATGCCACTCTACTTACTAGATTCTCTAAGTCTGTTTCCTATTCGCAATTAATATTGCATTATGTACAATAAGAAGAAGTAACTAATCATCATGCCGGTTCTCCTTCAGGGAAAGCAGAGAGAATAGAATGCTGCAATCAACTAACTTGGCACACCACCATTGTGACGTATCCTAATATTTAATGTTTAATGGCACGAGTGTTCCAGAAGTATTTTATTTAGTGCATAGATCGTGCGTAAATTTCTCCAAATTTTCTTTTCACGTTAAAATATCTAAAAGCTAAAGACGCTTTACAAAATAAAGAAAAAAATAACAACCAATATCACCTTGCATAAGAAAAGAAACATATTATACTCACGCTACATTAGAGCGAAATATCGTATAAGAAATTGTATACCGAGAACAAATAGAAAACGGCATGGATTCCTTTATACAGCTGTCGCATTTCACAATGGTCTTTTTAGTAACATAAAGCAAATTAATAAAATTAGACTCTTCAATAAAGAACTAAAAAGATTTCTGTTGAGTATGGGACTGGATTGGGGTTCACAAATTAAAAGATTTTCAGATGATTTTATCTGTAGTAAATGTTTATCTATCGTATATGTTTATCTATAATATATGTTTATCTATAATTTGATAGGTTTATATATCACGTTGTTACCTATAAAATTGCCGTTTTGTATAAGAAATTCCATCAATTTTATTTTGTGAAAATTATATATTAATTAAATCGAAGTCTTAGCAATTGTTGTCGATGTATTTTTGGCATTTTAATGGAAGTTCATTGATTCCTTTGCTATAGGAATCCTGGGGACGGGAATCGGTGAACTCGTTTTTCACCGCCTTCATTATCAAAATTTCGAAAAAATTGGAAATTGGTAGGTTCAAGGTCTGGCAAACCAGGTGGGTGACGGATAGTTTCAATTCAAAGCTCCTGTGATTTCAAAACGATCGGTTGTGAAGTGTGTGGACGAGCGTTGTCGTGAAGTAGTGGACTAAAGTATTTGACATGTCTCGGTAGTTTAATAGCGAGCTTGTCCATTCCTCACTCTAGCTAAAAATACCTATTTCCAACACATCCGGCAACGCGACCGCATTTCCACCGTATTCAGACTACTTTAATATTTTTAGCCAATTCCCCAGTTAGTTTGTCAGAGCTCTATTATGAATCGCATACAATAAATAAAGTCCAATTAATCAAATCACTCAACGTTCAAATTTGATCTCATTTCCACCGCATTCAGTTCACATTCGCCAGCTGAAGACTAAATAAATGTGCGAAATTCTTACACATCTGTGGTTTCCCTGGGTGCTGGAAGCCCGTGGGCCTCCGTAGTAATAGCATCAATTCCCACGGTTCCAATGGCCTTCCGCAGTGCATCCTCCAACATTTTTCCGAATCCTTGATTAGAGACTCCGAGCTGAAATTCATTTTAATATCAGAGTCAAGGAACATTTGAGAAATTTAAATTTTTCTGAATTTCCTAATCATTCTATGGAAAATTATTACAATTTTGATTAAATTTGTGGTTTTCTCTTTTGTGTGTTAATAATTGAAATGTATCTGGATGAACTTTTGTCGGAGTGAATGAAAGAGACATATAGTATGAGAGAGTGAATGAATATAAATAGGGTCGCGCCATATTGGTGCGCCCTCTCGCAAATCAACTACGACTTAGTTAGAACTTGTTAAGCTACCTCTAAACTATATTAATGTTGTCGCGTGGAACTCCATCGTTACGAGTAAATAAATTTTATTCTAGCAGAACATCGAGTTTATCTGGGTTCCCAATTTCTTTAAGTTTTTCCTCTTAGTTTAAAGAACGAGAACATTGTGGGAACATTGTATTTTAAATTTAAGAAAAATAATTTTGTTTTTCAAATTAAGAACAAAAAACTATTTAGCTGCATTCCGTAGCTGTTAAATTTGTATGAGTTTATATAGACAATTTGTACCAAATAATTGGAAAGTAGTAATGTAGGAGTGGAAATGAGCGATTTGATTGTTTATTGATTAATATTAACGTGAAATGTGAACAAAAAAGGCTGGTAGGTAGGACTTTTGCAAATATCTTATTATGAATTTTATCAAACCAAAAGTGTTGGTATATGAAAAGAACAAGAAAAAAAAGACAACTTTTTTATAGAACAAAAGTGCGATAGGAATCGAAAAAAAAGAAATTCTGAGAGAAATATCCAAACGGGGTTCACTACAGGGAACAAAAGGAACAAATCGTTGAATGCTTTAATTTCCAATGAAAACATGCCAATCTGACTAGGCAAGATTATTAGTATATTTTGAAGTTCCGATACTAACACTGACGTATTTCCATAAAGTGAGAAGAAAGGATTTTGCACATTTTAATATAGTCATGGGCTGGCGAATGTAGACTGAGTGCAGTGAAAATGAGATCACTTTAGTGCATTAAGCGATTTGATTTTCTACTGTTTATTGTAAGCGAATAATGCAGTATTAATGGCGGTTAGCGAACAAGAAGATATACAGAAGAAGATATTAAGGGTCTAGAATGTGTGGTGTACGCAATGCGACCTTATTATGAATATTAACAATTTTAAACTCATGGTATTCTAAAAGGAGGAAAGAAAAACAAAGCGTAACATGTTGTTATTAAGTAACGAACATTTAGAAAATTTGAAGATGAGTTTATGTATTTGTGAAGTATGCTGGATAGAAATGGAAATAATGAGAATGATATTGAGTGGAGGGTGACTGCATTGGATAAAGTGAACAGCGGTCTGAAGGCTTTGACTTTGTGTTTGACGTGTTTATTGAGGCAAGAATAGCAGTACACAATGGAGATCTGGTATGAACCATCGTCTCTGCCTGCTTCTGTAGAGAAAAAGAATGATAGTTAGTTAATTAGTATCATTTAAGCCGCAGCATTTAAGTGTTGTACTTTGTGTATTGCCCAATTAGTGAATAAATGTTACCGTGAAGAATAGCGGCCTGGGAATGCGAATCATGAAGTGAACTTCGTGGGAATTGTACCTCCCGCAGGTTTGGCACAGGTCGTAATCATTACATTCAATGCACTTGTAGCGATACCCCACCATAGGTACTCTTTTGCAGGACTTACAACGAACAACATGCTGAAAATAAATAATTTATACAAATTTTTAAATAGAATATGTATGCTCATGTTATCACTTTTTTGGTATCTCTTCTTTCCCGTAATTTATTATATATATATAATATATATGATGTGTATATATTATTATACATATATATAATATATATAATACACATATATACACACATACATACACATACATACATATATATATATATATGTAATAGATCTGAGGAACGTATGTCGCGACGCCAGAAAGAGACTGCGTGACAGAGAGAGAGAATGTATAAAAAGGCGCGTGAATGTCGAGTCGCTCTCTCTTTTACTACCATTGTTTTCCAGACCGCATCTTACTGTATAAACGATTGACTAAACCCTTATTGTTACCAAATAAATACTTACGAGAAAAAAGTCTTTACTGGAAGCAACCTCATCCCGAAACAAGAATATTACATCTGGCGCAGCTGAAAAGGAATATTTTTTTACGAAGATGGGAGATTTTGGAAAAAATATTACGGAACCGGGAGCAGCATACAATACGGCAGGGGACACAGCGACGTAATTTTTCAAGAGGAAAAAAAAGACGCACAGTAAGAGTGAAAGGCGGTCACATCGACGGACATCGACATCGCAGATTTCAAGAGGAAGAAGACGAGCGTCGAGGGTCACTGGATGCGGATATAGGAAGGGTCCACATCGCTACTTGAATCGCAGACGAGCTATGGAGGCGGAGACTTCTGGAAGCTGAGGCAGAGCGGCGGACCAGAGCGACGGGCTGAGGAAGGCGGAAGGACCATCCGAGGACGGGCGAGCGCTGGACGAGGGAAGCGGCCGAGGAAGGAGTCACCAGGGAGGCGTGGACCAGCAGCAGACGCAGGCGAGGAGAATCAAGGCGGCAGGGCCAAAGTTAAGTCTTTTTGTGATTCCTTTGTCTGTAGGTAGTTGTTGGGCAGCATGGAATGGAGAGCGCTTTCGTTTAACCATGAGAGTGACGCATGGGACGTCTATAAGGTTCAGTTCGAGCAATATCTTATAGCTAATGATGAGAAATGGGCTGAACCAAAAAAAAAAGCGATTTTTTTTAACAACTTTGTCAGAAAATACTTTTACATTGTTGCAAAATTTAGTAGTACCTAAGAAGGTAACAGATGTAAAATTAGAAGCATTGTGGGAACATTTAGATAAATTTTGATTTAAAAGCATATCGATTTTTCATGAACGCGAAAAATTTTTCTCAGCAAAGCAATTTGAACACGAGAGTGCTCAAGATTTCGTTGTTAGATTAAAAAAATTAAGTAGTTCATGTAAATTTGGAAAACGATTAGATGAAAATTTACGCGATATTTTTGTACTTGGAGTAAATAATCATAAGCTAAGAGAGAAGTTATTTTTAGAATCGGATGATCAATCAATGGCAGCTATGGAAGGCATTGCGTACAATTTCGAAGGTATTACTTGTAGACTACAGAAAACCGAAGGAATTAAATCAGAAATTTGTTTAGTTGAAAAAAATAAATTGTCACAATCCACGGCACGAACACATGTTTCGGTGGGTACTTATAAAAATTCCAGCGGTTCTAGAAATGTGCAATCGCATTATATGAATGCGAAAGTTGCACAATGTTTTGCGTGCGGGGCAACGACACATAAGAAGGTTGATTGTCCTTATAAAGATTTTGTTTGTAAGATATGTTTCAAAAAAAGCCATCTGAAAAAGGTGTGTAGGAATTTAGGAAAACAACATGTTAATGTTATCGCAGAAGACATCACGCGAATGGTGGGGACTGCAAATAACATTGGCACGAATAAACCGATTATGATTACAGTGTCGATCGAAGACACACACTTAGATTTTATGGTGGATACAGGTTCCAGTACTTGTGTGATTCCAAAACAGGTTTACGACGCGAGGTTTCGTCACATTCCACTCATAAAAACAAATATGGCAGTATATAGTTACGATAATACACATTTAAAAATATGCGGGGTCATAAGAATCAAAGTTGCGTATCAAAATAAAATGTTACCAGTAAATTTTGTAGTAATCAACAAAGGAATATTACCATTGGTGGGTAGAGATTTTTTAAACATGTTCGGAATATCGGTAGCAGGGATACCAACTTTAGCAGCAAACAGAATACAAAGGCAAAGTTTATTATTATCGTCATTCGATGACAGCAGAGATTACGTCAAATCGAGTAAAAAGTAGAGTACCAGTAGATAAAGCGGATAACAAAGAGAATTACATTTAGGACGCGTATATTAGTTTATTAAAAGAGAATGATCTCGCGCAATTAGACATTGAAACAGTGAGTGAAAATGTACGTTCTGACAGTTTTTTAAGCAAAGTGATGCAATATATGTCAACGGATTGGCCAAGGAAGGTGGGTAAAGCCGAGGAATTATGGATATATTGGACAAAAAGGTTTGATTTAGAAATAGTGGAAAATTGTTTGTTTTGGAAACATAGGTAAGTTAGACCGGGGATTTTACGGAAAGATGTGTTAGAAATGTTACATCATTTTCAAGATTTTTGTCAGGAATTAGGAATTAAACATTTGACATCACCAGTTAATTCGCCAGCGTCTAATGGTCAAGCAGAAAACACAGTAAAGACGTGCAAAATTTAAAAAAAAAAATATTGGTTAATGGGAAATTTAATAGGGAATATGAAGACAAATTAAATAAATTTTTGGTTGATTATAGGAATTCACCACACACGTCATCAGGTGTAGAACCAGCAGTACTTATGTTTGGTAGAAGACTTCGTACCAAATTTGACATTTTTATACCTAGCGAAAAAGCAACAAGTTCTAGACGATTAGAAAGTGAGGTTATACAAAATTTAAAAGGGGGTCAAAGTAAACCAGCATTTTATTTCGGGGGGAGGAAGAGAAGAAATTTAGTTATAGGCCAAAATTGTTTTGTGAAAGATTTTCGATCCATAAATAAAGTATCATGGGTACCGGGAAAGATTTTAAGGAAATTGGGACGAACTCTTTATTTAGTAGAAATTAAAGGCTCTGGTCTCGTGTGGAAAAGGCATGTAAATCAGGTTAAGGGCAAACCCAATATAGAAATTGTTTAAAAGTAGTATGTATTTTATGTACAAAGTTCCAGGGTTCCGACTCGGGCTGAAGCTATGAGAGCTGCCTTGGAGGAACCGGAACGCTCATGTTTCGCTCAGGGTCTAACGGGGGTGTTCTTTGTTTCAGAAGCCAGCACCAGCAACAACCGGCAGACAGATAGAACACCACACCTGACGCCATGGTCCTCTTCGCCTGAAATTAGGTTAAGAATTGTCAGGATGAACGAAGAGGGATGAAAGCCAAGGATAAGTGCGGAGGGGTATAATAGATCTGAGGAACGTATATCGCGACGCCAGAAAGAAACTGCATGACAGAGAGAGAGAATGTATAAAAAGGCGCGTGAATGTCGAGTCGCTCTCTCTTTTACTACCATTATTATCCAGACCGCATCTTACTGTATAATCGATTGTCTAAACCCTTATTGTTACCAAATAAATACTAACGAGAACGAAGTCTTTACTGGAAGCAACCTCATCCCGAAACAAGTGTATTACAATATATATATAAATAAAAATGTTTTTCTCTGCAAGATATTGTGTTGCTTTTACGTAAAATGCTGTGTATGAAGTTGAAACATGGACTCTGAGAAGAAATAAAATCTATCTCCATATCTTCAATATCTGGTGTTGTAGTCGTATGCTGCGTATGCCATCGGCGGCGTGACAAATAAATGCCTCGGTTCTTCAGGAACTTTGTATTAACGTAAGGCCTTCAAAAACCTGGAGAAACTATTGATTACTGGAAATATTAATGAAGAAGTTAATTTCCAATAAAGATCTTGTCCGAAAGATAACTGGGGCCGGGGCAGAAGTAGAAGAAAGTAAGAAAAAATACTAAGTGTGAGCTCACCGACTCTGAAGAAAAAGAATAGAGTAGTTACCGGTTGTCCTGTGGTCGTTTCGAGGGATCTGGTGCTCTGCAGAGGCTCCAGCAGGTGACGCCCGACCAGCTTTGAAAAAGTGTCGCCCTGGAAATAAGCACAAGAAAAAATTCAATTTTATGATATTGTAACGATACGCACACCATTCTGAAATCATCTAGAACAAGTTTTTCGTAATCTCTGGAAAGATTCACAAGCCTCTTGAAACATCTCGAAGAAATCTATCGAACACTGAAGTATACCTACGACTCGTGTTTATTTTTATTCTCGTCTATTAATATAAATACCATATAACAGATTAGTTAAAAATATCAGATAAATGGAATGCTAAAGAAGTAAACCACCCTTGACTTCAGAACTGGCAAATATTCGATTATTTCTGGCTTCTGTGTGATGTGGTAGGATATTCGATATGACGTTGTACATATCTTTTGTTTTTGTTATTGTATTTAGCTTTTTATTTTTGCTTGTATATTTTCTACTTCTTTGTGAGTCTTGTTGTATCTATAGTTTTATTTTTGAATTATAACTAATTGTGTTAGTTAATTTTCTGTCACAAGATGACAGAAATAGAAAAAATTGCACGTAGGTAATCGAAGATTTAACAGCACTCTACACATTTTAGAGTAAATTGAAAATTACTACAACGTCGGAATTTCTACTAAAAAGAACTGCTAGATGGTGGAAACATCGCGAAACGACATTGTCTATATAAAAGAGAGGACAAACCTGCTGCATGGACAGTGCGCTTTGTTGAGACGGAGTCATGTAAACTAGCGAAATCGAGTAAACCGAAAAAGAAAACTACCTACCTATGTATTTACGAAATATTCAGGAGTGAAAATTAGTGCGAATCACGAAATGGGTATGAATTAAGAACGGCGCTCCCATTAAAGTCGTATCCAGTGATATAATTAATTAGTAAAACTTAAATAAATTTCAAGTGTTTGTTTCATGTGTTTCAATTTCAATTTGCCTAGTAAAGCCACGATCCCGTTAGTTGGGCGTTATTATTTGATCTTTTAATGTGTTGTAAAAAAAAATGTAGATAGTAAAGTATGTTGATAATTATTTGAAAAAATAGCAAATTTTGTTTTCTTACGTGTGGTTTTATGATTAGATTAATTTATCATTTAATAATAACACTGTTGAACACGATACCAGGCTATTAGCAAAACGATATCTTTATGTACACACAATGTTTGCATCTGCCTTGTATTTGTGGTTTAAGAACATATTTACATGGATGAAAATTAAAATTTATCACAATTTGTGGAGGTGTCACAAGGACTATAGTAAAATGAAAAGTGTATATTAAATTTTTAAACTCTAATAAAATGTCTGTTATAAAAATGTTAAAACATAGAAAACAAATTTCAACTGCAGTTTTTTTTATAAAATAATAATTTAAACCTAACCGAAACGCAATACTGCAATATATATAAATCTTTATTGCCTCAGTTCAAAATAAAATGGAATGCCGCATTAAAGATCTAGGATCCATTTGTCGCCAATAATTGAGAGTGGTTAAATACGGAGTTAATAGTTTATTTCGGCAATGCACACCAGATATTTCTACACCTGCAGGAAGACTATGTTGACTTTTAATAATCCTCTGGGACTACGATGAAAGGAAATGCAACAAGACTTATTAGATGCAATTGGCTTCTCTTTCTTACAGGCACTAAGGTCTATTAGTGAAACAACTCAAGCGATTATTATTGAAAAATTAAGGTTGTTCCTGAATTGAGGGATAGCCTGTTGTTATGGCTTGATAATGATGGTTTTTGTAGGAAGGATGTATCTATCTATACAAATCTATTGACAACATATTCAAGAACAACAACCACTATTGAAAAAAGTACTTCCGATCTCCAAAAAAGTCATCCTAATAGATATCCTTAACAGTTTTCCCATCAATAAATGAATTTTTTTTTAAATTATATATTGGAATAAATTTGTAAATTATACAAAAGCAAATGAGGGTATTCTAAATCACATAGTTATAAGGATTTTTAAATCCACTCTATTGATAGAACAGATTACTTAGGGATGATATCATATGTGAAATCGGAGTATGATAGATCTGAGTATAAAAAAATGTTATCTGAAGAAAGTTAATTTATTTCAGATGCCAGTCTTTTTATTCCTTATTTAGTTCCTTTAAAATTCATCGAATCTCAAAATAATGACGTAAATCACGGGAAAATCAAACACCATCTTCCAATATATTCAATTTTCCAATATCAATTAAGTTTACCTAAGAGACTCAAGCAAAAACATGGAAAGTTGTTTCACAAATTTAAAATGAAATTTCAGTGCTTCAATCTGTCAAGTTTTAATTTCTGAGCATATGATTGTTTATAACCATACTTATCGGAAAATTAACGCAAGTGTTGACAAATACTCCATCTTCGTCTACATGCACAATGTTTGGCAAGACCAACAGAAATGACTAATCTGCAACTCATTGGAATTTATAGATAAACTAGCGACCCACCCAGCTTCGCACGAGTATTTAACAAAAGTTTCAAAAATTATAAATTTTAACATACACACACATACACTCTTCTTTTTGCGTCGGAGGTTACCAAAAAATAGTACATTATAAAGAAAGTTTGGATCTAATTATTTAAATGAATTTTTTTGTTATTATATTTTATTTCTTTTGTTATTTTTTAATATTTGATAATTTTATATTTGTAATTGTGTATTTTATATTTATTGTATTTGTGTTATTTGATATTTATTGTATTTGTAATTAATAATATTTCACCTTTTATTACTTCACTTAACGATCATCTTTCTCTCCTTTCTAACAAAAAAAAACATTATCGTAACCGGTGACCTGAACATTAATATTTTACCTAACGGCCACCCACAAAGCCTTGCCTACATCGATATGTTAGCATACCACGGGATAAGTAGCACAATAACCACTCCTACAAGGGTTACAAAAGACTCAAAATCCTGCATTGACCACTTTATGATCAAATCAAAAAAAATATCAGATCAATTGTATATAAAATAACAATGACTGATCACTACACAACAATTGTATCATTAAGCGCAACAGATAATAAAAATTCCAAAGAGCTACTTCAACACTCTTTTAAGAAAATAAACTATGAAAGTCTAAAAATATTATTAAACAACATGAATTGGGACAATCTATATTTCATTACCGACTCCGAGAATGCATGGAACCACTTTATAGATCAGATACAAAATGAAATCAACAAACATACAACATTAATCCACAAACACACCCCCTGCAATCTAAAACCACTAAAACCATGAATAACCCCTAATATTATTAAATGCATTAAAAAAAGAAACTTGATCCACAAATCAACTCGTAACAACCCTTATGACATTACTCTAAACAACTTCTATAAAAGATACCGTAATATCTGCACTCAGAATATAAAAAAAACGAAAGAATCCTACTACAAACAAAACATTATTGACAGCAACGGTGACTCAAGGAAAATCTGGAACATAGTTAAGGAAGCATCACACACAGATATAAATAAAGAAATAGTTCTGAACCAACTAAACATTGAAGGTGAAACAATATTCTTTAAAAATAATCCCAACCAAATTGTTAATCACGCCAATCACTTCTTTATAAATATCGGGACTCACTTAGCCAACAAAATCTCCTCAACCTCACGTAATGACAGAATTGATACATATAATCCAAATCGTGAAAAATCCCATAAATTCTCTCTCAAAAATGTAGGAAAACAAGAAGTTGTAATCAACTTGTTAAAAAATAAATATACCGCTGGTATGGACGGGATTACAACTAATTTAATTAAAATGATGAAGGAACAATTGTCTTTGCCCTTATGCTATTTAATCAATCTAAGTTTAAATATTGGACACTTCCCTTTCAAACTAAAACAAGGACTTATAATTCCAATTCATAAATCAGGAAACAAAAGTGATACCAATAATTATAGGCCAATTACATTACTCAACTCCTTTTCCAAAATATTTGAAAAAATTATAAAAATCCAACTTATAAAATATCTTAAGAATAATGACATCATTTCAGGAAACCAATTCGGCTTTAGAGCGAAAATGGGAACAACGGAAGCTATTGCCCGTGTCACGGATTTCATTTCTAACAATGTGGATAAAGGTCAAAAATGTATATCCATCTTCCTAGACCTCGCCAAAGCATTTGACACAATAGCCCATACAAAGTTACTAGAAAAATTTAACAAAATTAGTATCTTCGGAAAAGAACTAAAATTATTTGAAAGTTACATCTCGGACAGGAGCCAAAGAGTTAGAATAAAAAATATTACAAGTAAACCTCTAGTCACTAAATTCGGAGTCCCTCAGGGTAGTATATTAGGGCCAATAATGTTCTTAATCTATATTAATGACATCTGTAATATACCCATTGATGGTAGTGTTATTTGTTTCGCCGATGACACTGTGCTGCAATTCCGAGCAAATACATGGTCATCAGTATTTAAAAAAGCTGAAATGGATATATGTACTCTAAAAAAATGGCTAGACTAGCACATTAACACTTAATATTAATAAAACCAAATATATAACATCCAGCATAAATATAAATGGTCAACCATCGGCTGAACACAATATAAAAGTACATGGTTGTTCCAATTTCAACACTGAAAATTGTATATGTCCCTACATTGAATATACTGATCAAATTAAATATTTAGGTATTATAATCGATGCTCATCTCAAATGGAATCTCCCTACACAACACATCTCAAACAAAATAAAAAAAGCCATTTTTTTTCTGCGCAACATTAGAAACTTTCTTAACATTAAACTCCTAAAAATGGTACACTTCGCAATCTGCCAATCAATTATTGAACACGGCATAATTGCATAGGGAGGAGCAACTATGAGTGCACTCAATCCAATTATTGCAACTCAAAAAATTGCTGTAAATGTAATCCTCAATACCTCAATTTTAACGAGGACAGATTTAATTCACAAATTCGACGTATTCGATATAAAACAAATTTATGCGAATACTACTCCTAAATACACATACAAACAAAAATAAACAGTTTAAACTAACTCAAACAATAATTACCACACGGTCAAACAAACTCAATCTACAAATCCCAAGGTTACATACCACGTATGGACAAATGAGCAATAACTATTTTGGACCCAAATTACTTAATTGCATGCTTGATGAATTAAAACAATCCGGGCTAACCACAATTTACAACCCTAACATAAAATACAAAATAAAACAGTGGATCCGAAACAAGGGGAGAGCTAAAATAGGCACACTTACACAAATACACTAACACAATATAACCTCTTATATATGATATATTTTCTATTATGTTACTTTAAACACTTTTTATCTATTTACTATGTTTTGAACCTACACAATATTGTAAACTATGCCTGTCTCAACACAGATATTTCTAGTGAGACAGGCACAGTCCAAACAAAATTTTATACTTAAAACTAAATAGAAATAAATAAAATAAAAAAATAAAATAAAATTTCTAATATTTGTAAAAAGATCATATAAAACATAAACCATTAAAGGTCAGAGCTTCCCTGTAAATGATATTTGATATTGTTTTATTCTGTGGCAGCAAAATAAATTGTGTTTCAGAAGCCCGCGATGGCCATGAGTAAAACATTATTTTCGTAGGTCGATCCCTACTAATTCGAAGGTTTGGCCTTGGGACTTATTAATAGTTAACGCGAAAGATGTTTTTACCGGAAATTGAAGCCGTTTGAATGGGATTGGCAGATCAGTTGGGATCATCGGTATCCTCGGTATTTGAGCTAGTTGACCAGCTGCTGGGCCGGTGATAATGGCCGCTACAATTAAATTATTCCTCAATTCCTTAATAAGCAGCCTCGGGGGCTTAAATTTCTCAGAAGCATGATTGGATTTCCGATTTTTAACGTCAATTCGTGTGGTGGCAGTCCAGAAGAGCTTAGTAAATTAAAAAATTTCTGTGGATAATGGACTGCGTCTTCGATATTAGCCACATTGTCGATCGATTTGTAGTTTTTTATTTGGCCGGGGACTTTTTGAATAATCAGATTGTTTATTTCGTTGACAGCATCATTCCTAGGTGACACTATTGCCCTAGAACACAACTAATGAAAGTCCTTTTCGTGTAAATTCTTGATGTCAGGGTATACTGCATTAAAATTTGGCCTAGAGACTCCTCTAGGAAGATGTCACAATTTCTGCTTATATTCGGAGTGGGAAAAATTCCTTCCCCAAGTTTTAACAGTTGTTGTGGGAAATCACTATCTATGATTCCATGAAGATGAGCTCTCATATTCGTCCGTAATTTAAAATTTTCAATCGAAGTCCATAAGGGAGACGATTTCAAGCATGCTTTGATGATATCTGCTGGCGTACCTCTGTTAATGACGGGAAGAGTCTGTCGGAAATCTCCAGCAAATACAAAAATAATCCCGCCCATGATAGCAGAGGAGTTTCTAAGATCTTTTAAGGTTCTGTCCACGGCTTCTATATGTGCTCTATGGCTCATGGTGCATTCATCCCACATAATCAATGAGGCGTCTTGTAGTAATTTACCAAGAGGCCCATTTTTGCGGATAGAACATGTAGATTGTTGCTCAAGATATACGGATAGCGGAAGTTTTAAAGTAGAATAAGCAGTTTTTCCATCCTTTAAGAGAGTTGCAGCAATTCCTGACAAAGAAACTGCTATCGCTATCTTCCCTGATTGTCTTATCTTAGCAAGTATCAAATTTGCCAGAAATGTCTTTCCAGTGCCACCTGGCGCATCCAAAAATATATTTTTTTTTTGTTATTATTCACGCTATCGACTATTGTCTCAAAAGCATGTCTTTGATCTGGGATTAATTTTGGCAGATTTTCATTGACAAAAGCGGTCAAATCATTTGTATTATAGTTATGTGCCATTGTATTTGTAGCATTGTTTTCTGTACGAACTGAAGAAGGTAACCCAAAATCACTTAGACTTTTATCATTTAATTGTAATAGTTTATTTTCCATTTGTATCAAACCTTTGTTATAAATGTCCTCACTGTATGATAAGGCGAAGTCTTGAGTTTGCTGCCTGATTCTGTGTCTAATATCTTCACATAAATTGTTTTTGAAATTGTCCCATAATTTCAATGGTTCTGATGGCTGACAAAATAAAAGTATGACTACAAACAACTCTCTCAGTTGTACTGGACATTGCGAAAGCGATGCTTCTCTCAGAGTATTTTCCCAATGGTCATCGTTTTGTAGCAAACCTCTGTCACGGCAAACTGCTTGATAGGTCTCTTTCAGAACTCCGTTAACGATTTTTATGTACTCGAATGAGGTTAGACCGCGTACGTGATGCAGCAACATCCTAAGATAAAAACACTCTGATTGAGAAGGATGTACACCGTAGACTCTTTCTAAAGCGGCATCTTTTTTTATGCCTGGATGGCCAACTACGTCCTCCTTCTTGTGAATTTATTATTGGCCCATGTGTAGTAATGTGGGATCTCGAGGTATAGAAGTGTCTTTGCGAATTCATCTTCATGACAGAGACATCAAAAAAAGCCAGCAAAGTAGTTTTACGTGGGTTTTGGGCCACTTGTTCAACCGTTTCTGCGGTAAAATGTGATTTATTTGGATAAGTATTAATACCCAGGTACGAATAATGTGGCCTAGTTTGCACCGGCGCGGCGTTACATATTTTAACATAAAAAAGTAGTTATTGTGATATAACTGTAATAGTTAGACATATGGTATTGCGGACTTTTTTGTAGATATTGATGTCCTCTATAAAACTGTAGTACATCATTTTGCTCTATTGTAAATAATTTCCACAGCGTACGCAACATAAGGTTTTTTAAATATTTTTTTCACACGTTGGGTTACATTATCGAAGTTTTCATACGGATTTATAACTTTTTTGAAAATATTCTATAGCCTATGTTCGTCAGGGATAATGTAGGATTCTAAATGTGAAAGAATTTTTCACATCGGTCCAGTAGTTCCGGAGCCTATTCAATTCAAACACCCAATCAAATCTTTCCTCTTTATAATATTAGTATAGATAGTATAGATTAGTATAGATATAGATAAAATACTCGTGTAAGACCACTTATGAGTTAAAATTGTATACGACTAGTTTCGAGGAATGGCCAGGGGTGGAGCTTGATTTAATGGAAACAATGAGAGGAGGGGTGAGAAGTTTTTGAATATTTAATTATTAATTAGAGGTTTTCCAGAATTTAAATGTTTTTTAATTTCTAAATTTTCAAGATTATTCATTATTTTGCCTTTATATTTGACTGGGTGTAATAATATAAGCGTGTATGGGGCCTGAGGATTCATATTAGTTAGGAAATTCCCATGATTATCAGTAATAGTAAGACATTTTTAAAATAAATGTAATGAGTTTCTCAGTAATGACTATTTCCAAATACTTAAATCAAACCCAACTGCAAAATACCAAACAAAAATCAAGGATACAATTAAACAATGTCCTACTTTTACTGGTAATTATGAGAATTTCCTAATAAATATTAATCCTCAAGCACAACGAATGTACGCCGTACATTGTACGGACTTCCCAAACTACTTAAAGTTACGTACCGATCAGGCCTGTAGTGACGTATGTAAGTGCTCCTTATTACTATCTCTGTAAAAAACTTAACCAATTAATAATCTTTAACAAATTATTTGTACCGACATAAAGTGTTAAAAATACCATTTGAAATTTTAATGTTAAAAATTTAAATATTCCACCCAATGCAACAATTATTTTATTTGGTATTATCTGTTTACAAATGTACCAGTAGAAGATGCTAAGAATGTATTTAGTCAACTACTTTGCGATTCTGGTTTAGATGATTCATATGTAAAAGAAATGACGTTTGTTCATCACAAAAATATTTTGAATTTAATGATCTAATTTATAAACAACAAAATGAACTTAAATGGGGTCAGCATTATCACCGATATTAGCCGAAATTTTTTTAAACAATATTAAAACATGCAACAATACTTTCTTGATAGATCAACATACATTTATGTCTCTGTGTAAATTGTGCTGACAGTGCAAAAAAATCAAAATACAACATCAAAATTCACAAACTTAATTTTGTCCACAAAGCATTTAAAATCTGTGCATCAATTTCAAAAATCACAATCTTTCACTGTTATTGTGTTTTCGAGGTTAGCTCATCACAGACGGCAATCATACAGACTACAAAGACAGCTGCAAAAGTAAAAAACAACATGTAAAAATACTCTTTTTTAGAAATTAAAAAAAAAAAAAAAATTCTGGAAAACCTCTAATTAACAAAATAATATTCAGAAACTCCTAACCCCTACTCTCTTTGTTTCCATTAAATCAATCTACACCCCTGGCCACCCCTACTTGCATGGAAACAACACAGACAGTCCATAATAAATGAGACACGGAAGCGGAAGTGTAAAGTAGTCCAGCGACCGTCGCCAAACATGAAAATTAGCAGAGGACTGATTCCACCACTATTATTGCTATCCATCGCTATAAATACAACATTAATACTACCAATAGCAAATAATGAATGGGAATTTTCATCTATCATTTGGCGTAGAGCAAATAGTTTACGTGTGTTCGAAAATGTAGCAAGATTTACCTATTACGATATAACCTAACCTAACTGTACGACAGCGGTGGTAAAGGAGCCTAGAAATTTGAGAATGGTATACTGCCCCAGATATCACGAGGAAAGTGAAAGCATGAAGGCTGCCATTGGTGGGACTTATTTCCTCTCAATACATATGTGACGAGAGAATATGAATTCCGCATCACGCAAAAGGCAGTCAATAGGATCGATGCCGAAGAGAAGACAAATACAAAGATTATGTGAAAACATCTTCTTGTTATAGTGTATTAGGTTAATCTGCTGTTTACGTAAGATCTTTCTGGCGAACATGTTGGATCCCATTAGAGTCTATGTGAATGTGGTTGTTGTTGCTAAAAGTAGGCTTACATCGTAAGCGGTGCCAGGTTGCGCTAATCATTTATGTTATTGTAATTAATTATCTTGTAATAATCTTTAGAAGCACGGTGTGTGTGTGTTATATATTTTGTTGCAATACCATGGTCATCTTTAGACTATTGAGATGGGCGTTTCTGAATCTTTATGATCAATAAACCCTCATCCCCCACCAGCTAGCTTCATCAGAAAGACATGCTCAGGGAATAAAAATGAGCTTCTTTTCGGCAGGCTCAACCATAATGGTATAAGTCTAAGATAAGTCAATAATATTAAATATAAATTCTGCTCAGTAGATAAGATAAAGAAAGAACAAGATCATTTAAAAACTATAATTAACAAATTTATTCCAATTTAGTGTTATCGACATCATTTAGCCAACCAAACATAAAAGATAAGAAAACTCGTAATTCAACAAAATACTCTGGACCTTTTGCGTAGTGCATTTACATTAGCGAAAAATAGGCGTGTGTATAATCTTAAATTTTAAACTGTGGATATCCGCCATGATAAAAATTAATACAAAACAATTATCAGTGCACAATACGGCGCCACGGAGACGAAGCTTGACACGGCGGTACAAATCTTAGTTTATTGTGAGTTAAAGATGCCGAATTTTTTGGCAGAATTAATGGGTCTATGAATTCAAAAATTCACTTGTACTGTACTTCTTACATTATCTATTACCTAAAACAAGATATAAAACATTGTACCGCCGTGTCTGATGGCGAGAAATGATTACAGATTAAATGTTATATTAAATAATGACTCAAGTTAGGCGACAATTATTAAACCTAACATCGTGGATAAAGAAAACAAATGACTAAACTTTATATCTCACGTTATCATAAAATTAACATAATTTTAAAAACAGCAGAATAGTTGTGTAGACTGTTTAGAGAACCAAAATTTTCTTAACAATTGCTTTTGTCAAAAATCCAATATGAAGCATAGCACTTTCCATTAAAAAAAATATCCAAAAGCATAAAGACACTCTACAAAATGTTCAATATACGAATATTTCTGGTTTATTTTTCTAAAGATGAGTAAAATATTTCATACGACACGAATATTAGATGGATCCAACCTGAGTGCTTCTGGGAAGTATAATTTTCTCCTGTCAACGGGACCGCATCTCACGTCGCTGACAATGAAGCCAGGCTTGCAATATCTCAAATGACGAGCTGGCAGCCATCATTGACTTGCGTCCATCAATGAACCGTGGAAAAAAAATTGCCAATATATGCGGAGGACCCTTTTCTATAATAGCTTATGAGAGTGTAGGGGTAACCCAATACACAGCCACGGGTCCGGGCAGCCCATCAGCGTGTGCTGCAGATTCGTTAGCGACTCAGCCAGCAACACGAGGACGGCGAGGTCGGCGCCCCAGTAGGTACCACTAGTCACAGGCACGCGTCAGACATGAGCACGAGACACGGATGTCACAGCGGGCGTAACTAGTACTCCAGGCGCCACACGCCCCTGGACAAGCAGGAATCCTTTGTTCACAAATAATATAAAAAGCAGCTCATCTCCTATGTGGGCATGTCAGTCAACCACCTACCTCCGGTGGCGGCCGGAGGCTATGGTCCTTACAGTATCTATCATTATCTCTGTAATCATACTCATGTATATTCTTTACTTGATTTTACGAGATAATAAATCGTCAAATATTCTACGTCTTTGGAGCTTTCTATCGCATGACGGTGGTGACCCGAAAAAGCAACTGCTCCTAACCATCTTCCAAAACCCCCAAAAAATCGTATTCCTATAATACCGTATTGTTCTATTATCAATAATTCCTTACAATGATCTATTTACTAACGCGCTTGGTGGGTCCCGCGCCCGGAGTGATTGCCGATGTCGTTCCTCTACGTTCACCGGCGCGCCATAATTTGCACTGAAGCCGACGGGTTCCAATGCACAAGTTGTCCGCTCCGCTGAAGATGCGTGCGCATAATTGTGGTGCGGATATACTCGCGAAAAAGAATTTCTCATCTCAAAAAGTTCCTACTTGAGCGTTCAACACATCATTAAAATAACATTACAATACACCTAAGTATTATCACGATTCCTCTTGTATTTTGTGGACGAGTAACAAAACACAATAACAAAACAACACCAACACAGTAACAAAACAATAATAATCTCTACTCTCTGTTAAAGTAACTTAAAGTAAATTACTTTATTCAGTGGAAAATTTCTAATTGGCATAATTTTAAAAACCATTATTTCATATTTGTTAAGATTGTTGTTTTGCTGTTAATTTAAAAATAAATAAATAATTCATTCTTATTACTTGGACTCCCCGAAACTCTTATCATCCATATATTTTCACATACCGGCCAGAAATACCCAATCACAAGCACTCTTTCACTGCAATAAACGCTACACATCTCACCAAAAATACTTCACGATCAACAGATTTTCCATCCTAGGAAACGAGTATGCACAAATTGCAGATATTCTCAGCGTTAACTTAAGTCCTTACCGAAATCTCCTTAAATAACATTTTACCGTTAATTTATTTGATTACATGTATGAAAACATGTCTTTGTTCATACTGATATACACTTTATAATTGTCTTTACTCAATTTGTGATTATGTACTTAGTAAAAATATGTTTTTTTTAAACATTCTGTCACGGAGTATTAATTTGTAAAGAGATAAACAAAACCCCGTTTATATAAGAAGGGATTGGATTAGTGTAGAAGAATGTCCCCCTTGAGTCTATTTAAGGCACATTTTACATACGCATTATTCTAGCATAATCAAATCCCCTAGCAAACAGAAAAATAACAATACAACAATTATTATATAATATATTGTTTTATAAATTTCAGATGTATGTATGTATATGTATACATTTGTAAACGATCATGCATGCAGATATATATATCCATATATAATATACACTGTTATCTAGATATGTATAAGAGTTTTATTTTATGTTAATAGGTGTAAACCGTAGAAATAAAATAAATAAATAAACACCAGCCCTGATATTGGATCCTGCAAAGAGCCGTTCCAACCGAAAAACGGTTTCAAGGGATAGACGGCGCTTCATTAGGTCTACGTTATCATGCCGCTGCTAAGAATGGTGAATGTGTTAAGATAATTACCAGCGAGACTGAGCCGGTGACGCGGATGCGGATCATGAAGTGCTGGGAGTGTGAGTCCGTGCCCTCGCAGGTGGCGCAGTGCTCGTAGTCCTCGCACGTTACGCACTTGTACCGATATCCCCTCACGGGCTTGAAGCAGCAGTGGCACGTGACTTCAGAAAGCTCTGTCTGGTCACGAAGATTCACGTAATCTATGAACACAACAAAACATAACAAGGATGACATTGCTGAAAACGTAAGCACCATTATCTCCGACCCCTTAAAACCACTCCCCTTTCCTATATATTTCCTACAATTATCTTGACAGATCTGACCCAAATTTTTCATACTTATTCTTTAGGACTTTGCAGAACTCAAATAAACAATTTGCTCTTTCCCTCTTTACTCCTACTGACAATATGAAGGGAATACTTTCCCTTCATATTGTCACGTATCGTGGTTGCGGGAGGACAAATGAAAATATTGGAATTAAATAAGCGATTTCAATGTACAAAGTTTTATCTGCACTATTTCGCAATGTATCATTCTTATATGAACTCGAGATTATCGCTGGGGAACATGTATTTATCACTCGTAAAATATTTAATTCTCGTACATAGAACCACTCGATTATTTTACTTACTTATGGTTTCGATTATCTCATGACTAACTATTGCCACTGCCTCGCGGCTCGCGGCCGACTTTGCACCGAAAGAACTGTCAAAATAAGACGACTCTTCGGCGGCTTAGATTCACGCTTTTTATATCCAAATGCTGGTATTTTCGAACGTTTTAGATTATTCTAATACATAAGAGCAGGCTCTCGTCGCTTCTTGGTTGTTCCGGGCGTTTCCCAAATGTTGTAGATCACCCTACATTACTTTCGGCTATTCTAGATCCCCCGATAGTGCGGTACCAAGTGACATTACCAGCGGTTCGGACAGTGTGTGAATTTTTTTAGCATCTGGTTACAACATACTCTCTATACAAATCTGCACCACTCTTCAGGTCTGACCCAAACTTTGCATTCTTACTTTTTAGTACCCTGCAGATAAAATAGATGCCAACTCCTCTTCTTTATCTCACACCTCACCCAGATATATTTTCTACACGAATCTACAAAGCTTTACAAATCTGACTTGAATTTTTCATAGATACAAACATACATTGGTTCCATCTCACATCTCCACCTTTTTATTTCTTTTTCCGCTAGATATACCTAATTATATTCCACTACAAATTAGATATAAGAATCTTATTATCAATTCAAAATTTTGCAAAGTAACTCTTTAGGATCACGCGAGAAAAAATATCCCTCCCCTACCTATACAACTGCCTCCCATTGAAATACTTGTGCATCAAAATAATGTATTCAAAATTAAATTGAAAGCCATAAATATTTTTTGCATAGTTACCCTTTAGGAGTCTGTGGAAAAAATATAAGCCACCCCCCATCCCTTCATTACCCAACCCTGTCCCCTAATACATTTAAATGTTTATCGAGAAGTCAGTATCTCTAATAAATATACATATCTATACCTATAAAACTCAATGTCTGTCTGTCTGTCTGTTCTCTATAAAAATCCACACCGTTTGTCAGATTCGATTCAAATTTTGCATACTTATGCTTTAGGACCCGGTGGGTAACATAGGAAACATTTACCCCCTATTATCATACCCCTTCCCCTCCCCCTGACATATTTTCAATGCAAATCTGTACCGTTTGACCGATAGGACGCAACATTTCAAAACTTATTTATTAGGACTCGGCGGGTAACGTAAGCAACATTTCCCCCCTATTCTTTTAACCCTTCCCTGCCCCTGATATTTTTGATGCAAATATATACCGTTCGAATAAAACCTTTGTTTTCCCTCACAAATTTATCCTAAACTTAATTCTTTACCCGTGCAACGTCGGGTATTAACAGCTAGTATATTTATATATCTTAATATAACATTGAATATAAGTCTATCAAACAACATTACGTAACTCTTTACCGAGGATGTGCTGTAGCACAATGGGCATAGTTAGAGGGATATTAATTTTTAACTAGCAGTTAAGGCAAGGCGATCGTCCGGATTTTTTTTTCTCATATCTTCTATTGCGTTTCCAACATTTTTGTATAAACGGATATCATATTTAAATTTAATAACCGGATTCCATATATTTTAAATACGGGTATCTTCTAAAAATCATACAAACTAAATTATTTAATCAATTAATAAATTAGAAAATCCATGTTATTAAAAATGAATAAAATCGCTCCACTTTGTGGGAAGGCAATCAAAATAAAAAAATTATATATTGGAAAAGAATAATAATAATTAAGTACATACTAACACGAAAACAAATTAAAAAGATAACTATTTTTTAAAAGGACCTGGTTATTTATAATATTCAATTTAATATTAATACTTTTTTTTATTTCCAAAATTTACTAGCCCCCACGTGGCTGATAGTGGCTGCCACGCGGCCATTGGTATCTGCAATTGGCTATTGGCTGTACTGGCCGCTGCATGGCCGATAATGGCTGATGTGTGGCTAAGTGTCTGAAATGGGTTTTCGCGCGTTGCCTGCTGCTTAGGCAGATGTGATGGCCTCTTTGCGGCCAATAGTGACCGCGAAGTGGCCATTGGCATCTGTAATCGGCTCTCGCTGATTGCTTGCTGTTAAGCCTAGCGGTGATTTTATACATAATTATGATTAAAGTTATAAATATTTTTAAATTAATATTCTTTTGATTTTTGGCTTTCAAAGCACATAAAAATACTTTTGAAATCAGTAATTAACTTTCAAAGTTACACTCTTCGCAAGATAATCATTTGTCATTTTTGCATTCCCTCTATGCACAGTATTTATTCTCTCGCTCTCCCCTTCAGTCACGTGCAGCATTCTCTAAATAAAATGTGTAGATACATCGAGTCGTAAGTACAATACTGGCGAGCAGCGAATACATTGAAGCACAACTTTTACGTAAACAGAGGTATGATTAAAAATCACAGAGAAATGAAACGATCGAACACGAATGAATAAACAAAAGGATCAGTGTTACATAATATCTTAGCATCGTGAATACGTGCGATGTAAAATTATTTACGAGAATTTTAAGAATATAATATAAATTCTAAGGCAGCGTAGGTACTCACCACTGCACCTCCCGACGTGAGGTGTGTGTGCAGTGTGACTGAACCGGGCATTCATTTACTGGAGAAAGGAGGGTTTTTAACTTACAACATAATTAGTCTATAGAGGTGCACGTTATTGTCAAATAAAAATTTCAGGATCAATTTCTTTTCTATAATATTGATTGTATTATTTGTATGTATATACTCATATTATTTGATTAATTACACCTACATGTTTCGGAAAAACCTTCAGCGATGATATTTAAAAATATATTTTTAAATAATTTTGAAAAACAAAAAACATTATTCATTTTGATATTTTGACATAATAAAAAACCCTGATGAAGGAAAGGTTTTTCCGAAATATGTAGGTGTAATTAATCAAACAATATAAGTAGATACACACAAATAATACAATCAATATTTTAAAAAATTTAATCTACAATGTTTCTGAATCAATTGAAAAAAAAAATATTTTCTTTCCTTTAACATTCCTTATTAATATTTTAATTCCCGGTATTTTTCTTACGAGTACAATTTGTATGTTACCAAAGTTTTTACTACAATAATTGTAGATTAATCAGACTATAGAAAAAATCTAATAGTACTAAAGCTGGAGATATCTTTAGTGTCGTATTTGAATTTTCAAGATAACGACGAATGATCGCGGAAGTTGTTACATAAGAATTTCCCAAAGTATTTTAGAATTGGAATCACCTTGTTGACGCACACTTTAAATGTTCAGCGCAATTTCCTCTAGTTCATCGTGACTACCTGTTCTCCATGGAAGGTTCCCATCAAGGTCCGAGATAGCGTATTTTGATCTTTGTAATACACATCCCTTCATAAGCCTTCAATGCAATGAAGAAATGCTCATTTAATAATGATGGTTGTCGTAAATAATATTAACGTAATTACATACCTGTCATTTTTCTTTCGGAGAAAAAAACTGACTCTATTGAAAAAAAAAATTACTTTCTCTTACATCTTCAAATATTACACTGAATTGCAATATTACCAACCGAAAACAAGAAAAAATTATCAGCTTTTATCGTAATCTATTTTCAGTAAACATTATCTTAGATTAGTATTATCATATTTTTTAATTTGGCGATGACGATAAATACAGGTGATTAAGACATAGTAATATATTTTAGGAATATGAATCGAAAATATTTATATATAATATGGATCTAAGCAATTTCGAAGTTAACATTTTTATCCTATATGTATAACTCGTCTTCTGTAAATAGTGAATACCAATGAAAACTATAAATATTTATTAAAATGCAACAAAAATTTTTACCGGTCTTTTTCTGCAAGGTTTTAATAAATATATTTAACTTGTAACTTAACCCTTAATCACGGTTTTAACCACCTTACGTTGCCTGTCTTCAAAGTCACCAGTTGTTAAAAAAGTATTTGTTATTTCTTTCTAATGAACCTCTGCTCAAATTAATAGTTTTTTTAGTGAAGCTTCTTTTTTCTGAGTTTTTACCCAAACCGCGAGACGGAGACCCAACCTTGTCTGAAAAGTTTTTTAGTTTTAAATTTTTTAAATTAAAATTGTTCTGCCCATTGTGCGGAGAAAATAACATGAAACATAAAATCACTACTTCTTTATCACTACTTAAAATCACTAATTCTTTAAAATGTAAAGCGTAATAAATCTTAAAAAATGTAAAATAAATATTATTGAAGCAAAAGTTTAAGCTAAGAAAAACATTGAAGATGAAAATAAAAATATACTTACTAAATGGCTTTAAACGTAAAACGGGTCCAACGTCAGTCGGTTGCCACTTACCAGCACAACAAAAAATATTTCGCCGTTTTTTATGACAATAAAAACCCGACAATAAGAACAAAATTTGATAAATATTTTAAAAACAATTAAGTTTCATGTTTACGAATAATTTTTGTTAGTTCGGATGTTTTTATTATCACTTTGCCTTTTATAATCTTTTGAATGCACTTGAAGATTTTTTTTTAACTGGTGACAACTACTGGTAAATCCGGAGACGGTTGCAACGTTTTTAGCGTAATTATAATATAATAAGATACAGGATTTTCCGTAGAAAGTAGCAAGTTAGCAGAAGTTTTGCTGCAAGTTACGATACATCCTGCGTACAGCTTTGGGTTATCACCAAATCTATTTTTGTCAATAAGCTATCTATAAACTCGTTCATATGTATATGTTTGTTGGTTTTCCCACCCTCAATCCTTAGGTTGGGAACTTTCTTCTTACTTCTCCACTCATTCCTACTTTTTTTTCCTTTTAGTAGACCTACATATGTGGTCTGTTCTCTAAAGGAGAGCGCCTCCTGTGAGGTGGATTCCCAGCGACCTTCCATCTTTTGGGAGGTCTTCGGGTACCGTGAGCTTGACTATGTAGTGCGATATAAGGGAGTCTGTTGCCGTCCATTATCTGGACATGACCGTTCTAGTCTACTGCATCATACAATGTCCTCAGCCACACATATCTTCTTCATATATCAGCCTCACATATCTTTCTACATGTCTTCTGGTGTTCTCACGCGATTCCTCAGAGTCTTGCCTGCTATCATCCTCAGTTTCTTCATCTCGGAAGTCTTCAATGTTTAATTACTTTTGATTGTCTGCCCTTGCTTCACCGTCGTATGTCATTGTTGGTCTTACGCATGCTTTGTAGATCTTGCTTTTGATGGCCAAACTTTATATTTCTAAATTATGGACTTTAGAGCACCAGAAATAATTGCGTTGCTTTGTTAACTTGGGCTTGTATATCTTCAAACAAAATTATTTTATCAAAATAATTTTATTCAAATTTTATGATTTCATTTTTATTTTATTTTCTAACAAATAGACCGTTATTCATATATGGTATGAAAGCGAAATTATAAATAAAGTTCAAAAGTAAAATACGGGTACAAAAATCAACAAATAAATTTTGTAAGTAGATCAAAAAATTAAACAAGGTACAAATTGAAGGTTAACGCCGCGTATCCTGCGACAAGTAGTGGTCCTCGTCGCAGTGAAATGGGACCGACCGTGTGGTGGGTCTCACTTCATTGCTCCGTCTGGTGGGTCTACAGGGTATAAAATTGTTCTGAGATAAACTAAATCCTTTCTAAGGTGAGAGGATTGGGACATCATGGAAGTATGTACCCCTTATATATATGTAAGATTCATTTTAAAGAAGTTAAAGTATTTATTTCTTCTTCAAATATAGCAAATTTATTTTGTGGTAACATAATTATAATTGATATAAATTAACTTTGCTAAAACCGCTTATTTATTGAAAAAAATTCAACATGTTTCGAAGCCAATGGCTTCTTCGTCAGGATAACAAAAATAATATTTAAAAAATTTTAAATATTATTTTTGTTATCCTGACGAAGAAGCCATTGGCTTCGAAACATGTTAATTTTTTTCAATAAATAAGTGGTTTTAACAAAGTTAATTTATATCAATTATAGTATTTATGTTTGCATAATTAAATTCCATAGTAAATCCCCTCCTATCCTACCAATCCCATCAGATTTTGGTCAAAATATATTAGGCGTCAGAAAGTACCTACTACCAAATAAGCAATATTTAAGAGTATCTTATTTAAGGGGGCTTGTTAATAAATATTTCCTGTAACCAGATGATCGTAATGTGTATTTTTTTTTTAATATTTACACCTTTTGTTAATGAGAAACAAACATTATTCGCTCCTGAACAATTCATTTTTTGACATGGGCACTTCTATGTAGCATTAAGCCCCAGGTACATGCTAAGACAATACTAATCTTTTGAATCCAATAGTTATTTGTAATATTTCACCCTCCTCAGGGAGGGTGAAGTATTAAACACAAAATAAGGACAGGGAGGGTGGTCAGCCATGCGCATTATGTACATTATACGTATAACTGTTTACTTTTACTATTTCTCCTTATTATCGCTGAGTCATATCTGAGCCAGTTAATTTATTTTTTTCAATTATTTCAGCAATAGAGATAGCGGTAGATTACATTTAAAAAAATATTGATTATATTATTTGTATATTATCTACTTCTTTAATATGAGTAATTCCACCAACATGTTTCAGTAAAACCTTACCATCGTCAGGGTGTTGTATAACTGTCAAAATATCAGAATGAAATGTCTTTTGTTTCTTATACAACACCCTGATGATGGTAAGGTTTTACCGAAACATGTTAGTGGAATTACTCATATTTTTAAAATTAATTTTTGTTATCATTGTTTTATATGTATCATTTTATTTTGTTATTTTAGGAAACATATAATCACTTATCTCTTTGTGTTGGATGAACAAATAATTAAACAAAAAGTATTTTTTACGTAAAATAAACGTTTTTTTATTTTTTTAAATTTTTTTTACAAACTAATAAAAATGTAATTTATATAAATTAACTTTGTAAACACCACTTATTTATTGAAAAAAATCAACATTTTTCGAAACCAATGGCTTCTTCTTCAGGATAACAAAAGTAAAATTTAATAATCGAAGTATAGATCAAAATATTAAAAAGTTATATATGGAAAATGATAATATAAAGCACCTACTTAACATGACAATAAATTTAAAAGATGACTATTTGCAAAAAGGACCTGATTATTTATAACATTCAATTTACTAATTACACTCTTTCCTATTTCCAAAATTTCTATTTTATCAAATTGTGATTCTATATAATTTGTATGTAAAATTTGTAAACCCTTATTAATATCAAAAGAATTAACCATAGCCAAAATATGGTTAGAAAATTCGGAATAATTATTACTATTTAAATACCTTAAATGTTCCTTAACTCTAACTTCAAAATTTCTACACGTTTTTCCCATATAAAAATAATCACAATCATTACAAATCAATTTATAAACACCCGATTTTTTTTTTAAATTATCCTTATCTTTTTTATTTAATATGTATTTTTCAAATTTATTATTAGTATAAAAAGCTGGTTGAATAACATTTGAGATATTTTTAACTATTGAATTAGAAATTTCATTAATTATATATATAATTATCCTTCAATGTTTATCAGAATCAAAAATTGAAGGGTAAACAAAATATTTTAAAAGAAAAATTCTTGTACTTTTTATATAACATCATGTCAATTAACTTTTTATCATAACAATTATTAAACGCGATCTGTTTAAGAATTTTTAATTCAAATTTAATCAAAATTATCAACAGATAATGGAATATTAATTAATCTATTTAACATTGAGTGAAAAGTTGACAATTTTTGAGAATATGGATGGTTAAAAGAATTGTGTATAACTATATCTATCTATGTATACGTATCTTTACGAAATATGTTAAAATCAATTTTATTATTAAAAATTGAAATATTCAAAATTTTTTTTTTCAAATCCAAAAAAATGTATTTTTATAATAAAGGCGTCTTCTTTACTCAGATATTATACTTTTTGTTAAGATAATACGAAGCGACGTGAGCTCCATCTATATCAAATTGTGTGTATACTTCTATACGTGTATAGGTGTCGCGGCTCGAGCTCTGAGCAACAACATTGTCTCCCGATATATTTGATTAATATAAATAAATTCATTGCTTCAAAGGACTTTTGTTATTCATAACCCTTCAGGTTCTGAGCGCAGTGAGTGAAATATAAACAATTTCGTGAACAATTAGTGGGATTTGCAGTGTTATAAGCGAGAACAGTTTTGCGTAAACAAAGTTATAAACGCGCCGTAACGTAAGTGAGCACGTTAAGGTGACGCGGACTTGGAAGTTACGTTCCATATTGTTTACATCGTTGGAATGCGAATACGTTCATTGTTTTGGAGTTGAAGAAACTTCGAAATGGGTGCATCTATTAAAATTGATCTATTAACTGCAAATAACTATGACACCTGGAAGATACATATGCGTGCTATTCTAAAGAAAAATGATTTGTGGGAGTACGTATCGGGATCATTACCTAAACCGTCATCAATGGACCCTAAGTATGCAGAATGGATTAAAATGGACGGAAAGGCCGAATCGGATATATTATTGGCGGTCAGTCCGAGTGAGTTAGCTGCATTGGATGGCTTAGAAACTTCTAAAGCTATATGGGACAAGCTAAAGTCTATGTATCAGTCGAGTGGACCCGCAAGGAAGGCCTCTTTGTTGAAAAAATTGGTTTTGACTCGTATGAAGGAAGAAAGTGACCTACGTAAACACATAGCGGATTTCTTTGATGTTGTCAAAAAACTTAAAGAAATCGGATTGATCGTTATTGATGAACTTTTAGCCATATTATTGCTGTATAGTTTGCCGGATTCTTTCGACATGTTCAGAACGGCATTCGAATCTCGTGATGATTTGCCATCAACGGAAACGCTGAAGATCAAAATTATCGAAGATTTTGAGGGTCGTCAATCTAAAATTGTTGACCAAGGGGCTATGTTTGTCAAACGTTTCAATAAAAATGCCTTTCAGAAGAAGAATCATGACCACCGCGATAATAAGAATTACATTGAGTGTTACCGGTGTGGTCGTCGTGGGCATTTAGCAAAAGAGTGTAAGGTCAAAAATATCAGTGGCAATAAGTATAAACAGAGTGCAAAACAGTTAGAACGCAATAGCAATAATGAGCGGAAGACAACAATGTTATTAAGCACCACCGAAGAGGTGATGTTGGGTGAGCAAATTAATCCTATTTGGTGTATTGACAGCGGGTGCACTAGTCATATGTGCAACCAAAAGCAAGTGATTAAGAATTTCACACAGATAAACTCTGAGCTTAATTTAGCAACTAATAGTGAAAAAACAAAAATTACGGGTACGGATAAAGTCAGCTTAGTAAGAGATAATACTGAAAGTGAAAATGAATCAGATATTGAAGAGACTAATGCGCAGATGATAGCTGGGATAACTATTGTAGAACCGATTACATGGCATGAAATAGAAAAGAGTAATGATGTTGATGCATGGAAAGGAGCCATGGGGGACGAGTACTTAGCACAAATAAAGAATAAGACATGGGAAATAGTTACAATGCCAAAACAACGAAAAGTGATCGGAAATCGATTTGTATTTAGCACTAAAACTACTGGGAAGAAAGTACGTCTCGTCGCAAAAGGTTGTTCGCAACGGCCTGGGGAGGATTTCCATGAGACATCGTCTCCGGTCGTGAGATCTTTATCAATAAGACTGATAGCTGCTGTATCAGCCGAGTTAGGATTAAATATCCATCAAATGGGTGTAGTGACTGCATACCTGAATGGTACACTTGATGAAGAGGTTTACATGGAAGTGCCGGATCACCTAAGTGATGTTTTGAATAGAATACTCGCAAACCAAAAGATTGGTTCCCAAAGAAAAGTTATTAAAGATAAGAATCTAATTGAAACAGCTAAACCCTGGGACAAAGCATTGAGTGAATGTAGTGATAGTGTGTGTGTTTTAAAGAAATCTCTGTATGGTTTGCGTCAGTCAGGGTTACAGTAGTATAAAGAATTAGTGAGAATGCTGATGAAAATAGGTTTTGAAGCGTTACCACAAGATCCATGTGTATTCATAGCACAGAAAGGTGAGCGACTGATGTTGATTGCTATTTATGTTGATGACATTATTTTGGCAGGAAATGATGATGTATGGATGAAAAATATAAAGAAACAGTTATCAAGTGAGTTTGAAATGAAAGATTTAGGAAAGATAAGTAATTGTTTGGGTATTGAATTTAGTCGTGATGATGAAAACAGTGTGTTTCTTAATCAAAGGGTTTATATAGAGAAAGTGTTAGAACGATTCCATATGAGTGAGTGTAAACCTGCAGTGACGCCTCTAGATGTTAATGTGAAATTAGAAAAACCGGTAAGTGTGAATGAGGACATAACGAAACAGTACCCATACCAAAGCTTGATAGGAGCGTGATCTGGCTGTATCGACTAGACCAGACATAGCGTTTGCCGTAAATTATCTAAGCCAATTTAATAGTAATTATAGTGTTGAGCACTGGAAGGCGGCTAAACGTATCATGAGATATTTAAAAGGTACATCTGACTACGGTTTAGTTTATGAAAGAACCGGGCTGCCTTTGTTCGGTGTGGTCGATGCAGACTGAGGAGCAAATGCCATAGATCGTAGATCATATTCTGGATTTGCATTTATTTTAGCCGGTGCCCCGATCAGTTGGGAGGCACGTAAGCAACGGAGTGTTGCGCTATCGAGTACGGAAGCGGAATACATGGCACTATCCGAAGCTTCAAATGAAGCCATGTATTTACGCGATGTTTTGGGTAACGTTGGTATTGAAAGTGAGTGTGTGACGTTATTCAACGATAATCAGGGTGCCATAATACTTGCTCAGAGTAGAAACTTTCATTCTCGCACAAAACATATAGCAGTGAGACACCACTTTATTCGAGATATGTGCGAACAAGGTGTAATTGATTTGAAATACTTATCTACTGATGAGATGCCTGCTGATGTTTTGACGAAAGGTTTGAGTGGATCAAAACATCATGATTGTCTGCGTAACCTAGGTATGATGGATGAGAGTATGTAAGAATAGGAATAGGAATACTCGCTCACGACTTCGAGGGGAGGTGTTAAGATAATACGAAGCGACGTGAGCTCCATCTATATCAAATTGTGTGTATACTTCTATACGTGTGTAGGTGTCGCGGCTCGAGCTCTGAGCAACAACATTGTCTCCCGATATATTTGATTAATATAAATAAATTCATTGCTTTAAAGGACTGTTGTTATTCATAACCCTTCACTTTTTAATAGTGTTAAGTTTGACCTTTTGATTTTTTAGAATATTTAAAAGCTTGTAATATATTTTTAAATAAGTCAAACGTAGTGGATCCAGCCGTGAGATCATATGTCGTACCAAGAAATTTACGTAAGTTCATGTCTTTATAATTTGATGATCTGTGAGTGGGTCTGTATTTGTGGTGTATTTATTTGTATGTAACGCAATAATTTTTTAAGAGTTAATAAATGGTATATATCAAAAAAAAAATTAATAAAATCGGCCTGCTATGTAAGAAACACTTGATTGCTTTTAGTCATATAGAGACCTCTATATTCATTGAGTTAGTAAAAACTTCACGTGTTTATCGATATTTATAAAGTAGGGTTGACGGGCCTATTTTGGCCACTGCCCCGTTTTCCCCAGTTGGACTTTCAAAGTTGCAAAAATAATACCATGAAAATATATTTGTTATTTCATTTACCTATACCAATCTACTCTTTAAACTGTGTTTTGTTTTTGATAGGTGAGAGCTCTATCGCCATTTTCTTTCTTTGAGTATCGTTTGAAGTTCTTGGTGACATTCATTAAATATTATTAATGTATTGAAAAAAATAATAAGAGCCCTTGGATAAGTAATGTGAAAATAAGTTTTTAATCAACTATGTTTGCGTTTGTGAATCAATTGAGCCTATTGTATGAAAGTCCTAGGAATATTGTTTTAAGGTTATTTCATAACTAGTTATTATTATTATAACTTACTTCTTAGTAGAAAAATGCCACATGACCACAATTGTGCAAAGCAATCTTACAATTGTCTTAGTTTTGACCATGGACATGGTCACAAGTAGTTTTGGCCACCTTTTTTGAAAAACATAATTAATTAGGTATTTACTATGACATTCGGATTAAAAAAACAATACCCACAAAAAGAAGAAGATAATTGAACAAACGTCAACAAGTCAACTCTCCTGGAGTACCTGGAAAGTAAGATACAACCAGATCTACTAAAATATTTTTAAGATTTTTATCAAAATGGTTTAGATTAAATTAGTTGTACTGAATCAGTTCCGCAGTTAAGAAGAATCTTGAATGAATTGAATTCTTCAAATGCACTTTCTTAAAATGTATCCTCAATGAGACTTAGTTTTTCATTGATGCATCAACCACTGATTTAAATTCAACCACTGCAGTGGATCTAATAAGTAATGTCCAGCACGAAATACCAGTTCAAGAAGACCCATTCTAAAAATAAATTCAATCGTACTTAAATTAAATATCTACTTCAGCAGCTTCAACAAACGAAGTTCAGAATTGTTGTGTATACTCAAGTATCTGACAATTTATGCCACGTTACAAAATTTCTTTTGGTTCTTCTTCACAAATTATTATTATTACAACCACCAATGTCATATATTGAGTTAAAAACAGTTGGTCGCCAAGAAAAAATAGTAATACTATGTGAAAAAAGAGAGCATATTCCTTCTGGTAAGTTCTATAATGGCAGTTAAAGAAGCAGAAATGGAAAATAAGGAAGAGAAAAATAGTTTAGAAAGTTTAGAAATCTGGCATATTGAACAAAAGAAAGAACAAAAAATTCTTCTGGGGTGTTATGCCATGTTTTTACGACCTTTCTGGCCAACGTTTTGGATCCCATTGCATTTATTATCAGGGTTGATGTGTTGTCGTGAGACCATAACATTAACACTCACAACAAAACATCAACCCTGATGATGGACCCTGCAATGGGATCCGAAACGTCGAAAGAGAGGTCAGATATACACGGCAAAATATCCCAGAAAACAACACGCAGAAAATTCTTTCTGATCTTTTCAAATTGATCTGTCCGGGTAAAGTATGGCATGATAAGTTACCTCATTTTTTATCTCTAGGCACACAACATCATAATTATAATAAAACGCATATTTTTACTAGTAACTTACTTATCTTGTTTTATTTTTATTCAAAATAATCATCATTGTTGGCTGTACAACCCGTGGTGGGTCTTGGCCTCCTCAAGAGTCTTCCTCCACTCATCTCGTTTAGTGCCAGCTCTCTCCAGTTCAGAAGCTCCAAGGCAGTCTGAGTCAGTTGTTTGTCAGTCAGTTTGAGGACGTTGGTCGCTCCATCTTAATTTTGGTCTTCCTTAGCTCCTTCGCGCTATCGGCCTTGAGTTCAACGGGGGCTTTGGTGCTTGATGCTCAGTCATTCTCTCCACATGCCCCAGCCACCGAAGTCTTCCTAGTTTTATAAATATTTAATTTCATTACATGTTTTATTTTTTGGATATTGCTGCCTTAGATTTTATGCCCGTCATTTATAGTATAGAATATACGAATACATAAATGATAGGAAAGGCATCCATGAATGCTAAGAAATGACTTAAATTACCCTGGACGTTCATGCATCCCGTATGTTATGTTCTTGACAGAGCAGTGAGCAAAACTATCCAGCACCATATGTTCCGATATGCAGTATCCCTGACGGCTTCTGCCTTGTACTAGCTGCCTCTCCATTATAATTATATATAAATATATCACTTGTCTAAGGCCACTTGTGAGTTTAGGACTACCCGACTAGATTTGACAACTACAGTTGTCATCAACGGGTGATTATATAAACTAACGCATAAGAGTAAAATTAATTATCTAAGATACTGATAGAGGTGGGTGGAGTTATGTTCGGGGAGAGGGGGTTAGCTGGGGGTCGGGTTTGAGTTGACGGGAACAAAGTAAGGAGCGGTGAAGAATTTTGAAATATTATGTTATTGATTAGAGTTTTATTACGGGTACGTATTGTGACTTGTACAAAGTAATTTAGTGCCTCATTGTTATAGTAGTTTAAATACTGATTGAGTGTACTTAGTGGAACAAATAATAATAATAATAATAATAATTGGATAACTTATATAGCGCTATTTTCGCGAATACTCACCTCAAGGGCGCTTTACACAGAAACTCTTACAAAACAACTTATTGCTAGGAAATAAAAAACTTATTACTATTACTTATTCACTAGGTGGCATACAAGAAATGAAATTAAAATTGAGTACTATATTAGTTGGGAGTGCCTGAAAGAATTATGTGTTTTCGCGGTGTGCACAATAGGAGTGGAAAACGTTAGCTGGCGTTGTTGTGGTCAGATTCTATAGGTTTTTATAGGATTGCCTAAATAAATGCGTCTTAAGTTGTTTTTGAACTGTGGTAAGCTGTCTGTTTATCTCAGTTTATTAAGTAGTTTGTTCCACAACTTTGGTCCAGCCACCGCGAAAGCACGATCACCGAAATTAGTTTTGTGGACGCGATTTACTTCAGCTAACCTATTTGTGTTAGATGATGATGCTGAGCGAAGTGTGAGTTGTCTATTATTTGCGGAGAATGGAATGCAGAAGTCGGTTATGTATTGAATGGCTATGTTGTGAATAGCCTTAAATATTGTAAGGCAAAGCTTATATTCAATTCTCTCTGGACATCTAAGGCAGTGAAGGTTTTGAAGATGGTTTGAGATGTGCGCAAACTTTGAAACGCCGGTAATGTGTCTTGCGGCGGCATTAAATACAGATTGTAATTTGTTTATTTCCTGTTTCGGGAGATGAGCGTAGATACCATTACATTAGTCTAAGCGAGAGATAACGTAACGTAACAAAGTGAGTAACAAAGAATCTGCTGATTACCGGAGCTCAATTACAAAGAACAGCTACCGATTAGAAGTCGCAGCCAGTGGATTGAGATCATCCTACTGGTGCGTGTCTCAGCTATGGCGCGCTTTGCTTTACGATCTGTAGATGGCGGCTGACGTTTGCCACACTTTCATACAATCGTCGGCTGTTGGTATCATCTTTGCCATATGCTTACTTAGATAGGATGTGTTTTAAAAGTATATTTTTTATTGTATTTAATGACTATAGTGTCGCCGACGTGGGACCAATTTAAGGTGAATCCATTCAGTATAATGATTAGACTTCTTGATGATGCAACGTTTCTTCTAACAAGCACATCGATATTTTTCACTTGACTATTCGGGACATAAAACGAATATCGTTTTCACAACCGCATCCAAACTAGTTCACTCAATTTATGTTCCCATATACTTCAATCCTTCGTTCCTTTGTCCTACTCTTACGTCTTACTCCGCCCTTCGTACCCTTCTCAACATATTTGAAACCATAAATTATTTCATTTAATAACCAAATTAATTAATCAATTAGAAAGACATACAGAAAAATCTAATTCACAAAAAAATATTAGGTTACTACTGGTATTTGAACCCAGGTCACCTCCTTTCCGGGGCCGGTGCTCTGACCACTAAGCTATAGCAACCCTCTATGTTTCCGTGAATATATCGACCTGGGTTCGAATCCCAGTAGTAACCTAATATTTTTTCGTGAATTGGATTTTTCTGTATGTCTTTCTAATTGATTAATTAATTTGGTTATTCAATAATTCACAGAACTTTGTTCTGAAAAATTACAACTTCACATATATGAATGTGTTCTTGAATATATATAATATCTGTTGTATAAATGTATGTCCAAATAAAATGAATTATTCAATTAATTCTGGCATCCATCTAGCGGCGGCATTGCGAAGTAATTTCAACTACCGTATCAAAAAAGTGGATTGCTCTATGGACAAAAAATTAAAATTAATCAATTAATAAAAATAAAAACTACATATATGGTCGATATATTCACGGAAACATAGAGGGTTGCTATAGCTTAGTGGTCAGAGCACCGGCCCCGGGAAGGAGGTGACCTGGGTTCGAATCCCAGTAGTAACCTAATACTTTTTCGTGAATTAGATTTTTCTGTATGTCTTTCTTATTGATTAATTAATTTGGTTATTAAATATTTCACAGAACTTTGTTCTGAAAAATTACAACTTCACAAATATGAATGTGTTCTTGAATATATATAATTATTTCATATTGTCGCACATTGTTAATTTTATTAAATATCATCTGTGGAAAGTTTATAATTGGTATAATTTACAATTTTTTATCTTATGTATGTCAATTTAAGAATTGCTGTTAACTTTTGCAAAAAATAAATAAATAAATAAGCAAACCTGACTAGACGGTGGAGCGGTCGGTGAAAGAATGGCCGCCCCGCCCGTAGCGTGCCTTGGTACTACGACAATGTGATGTACATTGGGTAGGTACATTACTTTGACGAACTTTCATTTAGTGAAATAAATAAGAAGTGAGTTGTGGGTAGATAGGAAGAACAATGGAAGCTTTAATGAACAAAAGAGCGTTAGTAATTATTTAGAACTTTATAAGAGAGCAAATTAATATTCTGTCAAGTTGATTTTGTCAATGTTTCTTTTACTATTAAACGATTTACATGTGTGTTTTGCATAAAAATATGGAAATCGTTTAATAATAAAAGAAACATCGACAAAATCAGATTGACAGAACTTTATTTTTCTCTCCTGTAAAGTTCGAAATAATCACTAACGCCCTTTTGGCTTTCCACCCTCCATATACACAAACCTAGATTATTATATTTTTTAGATCGTAAATTATAATCAGAGTCAAAATCTTATTATTGTAATCCAACAATAGAAATTCTCTCAACTACACAAATGTAACACAAAAAATAAAAATAAATTAATACAATAAAAATTTATTTGCACAAAAAAGTAATATAACAATAATAAAGTATGTTTAAAAGTTATGCATGTAATGAAGCAATATAAAAATAATAATAATCAAAAATATCAATAACTTAAGGCGATCGTCTAGCAGAATGAGCAAATTTCACCATTTTTTGTCATATCTTCTCTTGCGTTTTTTATTACATTTTTGTATGGAAATATCTCATTTTAAAATTTATTCATCAGGTTACATATATTTTAAATACGAATATCTTATAACAATGTCACAAATTAAATTATATAATTTATAAATAAATTACCAAACCATCGATGTTTTAAAAATGAAGAAAATTGCTCGACTTTATGGGCCTTTTATGACTGAAATGCGTGTTGAGATATCTTTTTTATTCAATAATATTACAAAGTAAACGATTATCTCAAATTTATTTCAATTATAGAAAAATCTGTTAGTACGTTTATATGCAATTTATGTTTTAAAAAACATTGTTTTTTAAATTATTTTTATTTTTTGTGTGTTTTTTTCAATCCTTTTAAAATAGTTTATAACTTAATAAATTAAAGGAATAGACATTATTATTTTAAAATTTTTGCAAAAAAGATCAAAAAATTATTCTCGATTTCAGATTTTAGCTATTTAATCAAGGCACTGCGTATTGTGTTATAAATTCGTTGCGTCTTGATTAAATATCCAAAATCAGGAATATCGACAAAGATTTTGATTTTTTTTTATTTTATTGTAAAATTATTATATCTATTCTTTTGACTATTGAAGTAAAAAAGTTGTCAACCATGTAAAAAGAGTTAAAAAAAAACACAAAAAAATAAAATATTTTTAAAAAACAGTATTTTTTAAAACTGTTTTTTAAAACATACATTGCATGTAAACGTATTAATAGATTTTTCTATAATTGTAATAAGATAATCGATTACTTTGTACTATTATTGAATAAAAAAGATATGTCAACACGCCGTTCAGTCATAAAAGGCCCACAAAGTGGAGCAATTTTCTTCATTTTTAAAACATCGAAGGTTTGGTAATTTATTAATCAATTATTTAATTTAGTTTATGACATTTTAATAAGATATTCGTATTTAAAATATATGTAACTTGATGAATAAATTTTAAAATTATAAATGTCCCTTCAAAAATGTGATAAAAAACGCAAGAGAAAATATGAGAAAAAATGGTGAAATTTGCTGATTCTGCTAGACGATCGCCTTAATAAAAACATAAACAGATTTGTAATATTTATCTAATTTATGGATTAATAACTATAATACATGTGAAAACTGTGTTGTGATAGTAGTATTGACTTAGTGGCCTCCAGAAATGTGCGAGTGAAGCTACTCGAAATAAACAGAATAATGTTTGAAATGTATTTTTCGCTCGAATCATAATACGAATACAAAAAATATTATAATCCTCAAAAGAAGGTAGTGTTGTTTGAGTCGCACCAGAAGAAAATATTTCAGTGAGCCAACAGGTCGCATTGATTCCGTTAGTCGCACGCAACGTAATAGGAAAATGATGTCAAAACTTATTTTGTTTTAATAGTTTTTATATGAATAATTTTGCATCATTTATTTATTGTGAGGAATTTTCTTTTATACACTAGCGTTTTAGATTACGAACATGTATTCTGAATTAATTAGCGTTGTCGCACTAAGATGCCCATTCTCCTTTGCTAATTATGATGACTTCATCTTCTCCTTCATGTGCTATTTTCCTATCGAAGGTTGGCTACCAAACAGTTGCTAGTTTATTCTGCGGATGAAGTGTAAGGTCACCAGCATTTTGGAAATAGGAACTGCTGTATGGGGTTATGCAATCATGAGAGCCTCTTTCTACTTTTGCTTCAGCTGTCTTCTGTCATTATATCTTTTATATAGCTCTGTTATTCCATGGAGTGGTAATATGATTTGCTGTTCGGAAAATGTAATATAATTTGGTGAGCCTTTTATCAGTCGGTCATACAAGTATGCCACGTGCCACCCGCAAAATTCACAACAGTTATTATTCTTTATTCTGAGTTAAAAATTTTTATTATTCTGAGTTTAAACATCAAAAATAACATTTATTTATATATTTTTTTCCACCACTTAGATTGGATTGGGACTAGAAGGTTGTCTGGCGCAAATCGTTCACCTATGAATTAAAAGGATTATTATGGATTGGTTAATAAAATCGTTTTACCAGGAATCAAATAAAATATTAAAAACTTCAAGAATGTTTTTTCAATTTCCGCAAGGTTTTTATTTGAAGCAAATGAATTTTTAACAATAGATTTAACTTACTGTAATTATTGTTCAACTTTTTGCAAAAAATAAGTCAGAAATATTGAAAAAAATACGAACTTCGTTTTTTTATGTCCACTTATTTTCAGTAAATCGTTGGACTATTAAAACTACAAAATTATTGAAACCTTGCGGAAATTTGAATAATATTTTTTGTAAGGTTTTCGCCTTTTTATTTGACTTGTATTCAAGTGAATAAATAATATTACAAAACATTTTTTCATATAAACCACTATAGTGGATAGTCCAACGTTTTACAGAAAATAAATCAGAAACAATTTTTTGTATTTCATGGGCACTTACAATGTAACAATTTATTTCAGACATTTTTAAAGAGTTTAAATTTACTATGTGCAATTTGTTACTTATTAAAGAATTTACGCTACCGGTTTCGACACGTCCGTGTCATTAACGAGCGTTATTTAAACTCGTTCGCTAATGAAATTAAATTCTTTAATAAGTAACAAATTGTACATTGTAACTTCTTCTTCAAATGTAGCAAATTTATTTTGTGGTAACATAATTATAATTTATATAAATTAACTTTGTTTAAACCACTTATTTAAATAAGTGGTTTAAACAAAGTTAATTTATATTAATTATTGTACATTGTAAATTTAAACTCTTTAATAATGTCCAAGTCAGAAACATTTAAATATAAAAAAATGCAAGCTTTGATGTCGCTTATCTCCGTAACTGTCGACATTTCACCCAAAGTGTAAAGGAATACTTTCTGTTCAAAATTACTTCTAGCTGTGAGACATCTTGTATGTATTTGCGAGTGTTAGAGTGAGGTGTAATGTTGTTTTTGAGGAGAAATCTGGATTTCTACTAATAGGATAATAACACGGAAAATTTAGTTCGCTGACAAAACATTTCTAATATTAAACGTTGTAATAGTGTTATATCTATAATATATATAATATTATATTTGTCTGTCTATTTTCTTTTGATCTTTTGACGACATAATTCTAATTTCATTTTAGGTTCTTAAAAAAAACGTCACGCCACTCCCTTGCCCCCGAAAAAATGTGTATTTCTGACTCCCAGTTGCATTCTAGGATCCTGAGATTGCCATGAATAGAGATAATGGAAGGCATTCCCTTGCGGTATTCTCCCGCTCATAGGCAGACGACAGATAAGTTGTTGGAAAAGTGTTAAATACTTATTTGTGGCTTTGGCTTTAATCTGCAAAAAGCATATGAAAGAGTGAGAATAGAAGTTCAAGAATTAATAGGGAATTCAAATAAATTTTTGATGAAACAAATTCTGGTTTGAAACAACAGGGATACGTGCTGTAACTATGGCTTTTCAGCTTGCATAATTATATGAAAGAACTGAAGTAATTAGAAGTAGGACCAAAAATCGACGTGTTCATCAAATTGTGCTTACAATAACGTATGTAGATGTAACAAGTTGTTAGCAGTTTTAATAGGTGACTAGGATGGGGTTGGGGTGGTTAAGTTGTGGTATCTTTTTACAAATTGGATTTAATAGTATTAAAATTAATTTGAAGTACATCGAATTATATCTGGGAGAGAAATTAGTGAAAAGTGAGAGAGAGAAGAGGGACACACCAAACACCCAGGGCCGTTCTATGAGCAATAACTCCCATATCGGCCCTACACTTTCACCACCCATTTTCAGCATTTTTTTAATGCTAAAGTGGCCGTACTCCCCGCTGATACTCAAGGGAATGCGAGCGGGGCGGGGAGGCGTCCACATAAAAGGCGCAGGGACAAACGGCAATCGGAACACATTTATCATATGTACAAGAAATGCTACAGTTTAAGTACAAAATATCAATGCCCTAAGTGGAAGAGGGGAGATGGTGCCTATATTTTCCCCAAATTCATTTAACAAAGTAGGATCCATATGTGCATGCGGCAATGTGTATCGGTACCACCACGATAAAAAATTGATATTTTTCATCGTCGAAATGCGTCAATTTTGATCGATAATTTTGCATATATGCATGTATGCACTGTTTGACAATTTCAATAATTAAAAAAGTAGGATCACTTTAACGTAGACGGTAATGTTACTCTTTTGAGCCTGCGCATAACAGTGCCTTCTCTCCTGCGGTGGAAATCTGGATATTGATCGTGTTGTGTGGAAAATCTAGCAAGTGAGATTGAATTGAATTGAACAAAGTAGGATCACTCCTATTTTGTAAATTTCACATCAAATGCAGTCGATTGTGTTACACTTTAGAGCCTGTACCAAACAGTGCCTTTTCCTTTCCAGAAACCGGACAGCGCCGAGTACGGATAGATAGTATAAAATAAAGAAAATTAAAAAATTATTCAGCTTACTAATGGTTTGTTTACAAATGCAGCATTTTGTCATTGCAGAAGAGCATTTTTCGCAAGCTGGCCTGTGTCCGCAAGGAACCAGGAAGCAATTTATTATACTCTCCTTTCCGCATTTCATACATTTGCCTGAAAAATAAATGCACTTTAAATTCAAATTGACACATTACAGAGAGGGCATATGCTATTTGGTCAGCGGAAATAAATAGTAAAACCATGATAATCTATATAATAAATTGCTTTAAAAATGATATTGCGAGTAGTGCGCACATTTTGAATTTCAAAAATAACGACATCGAATAAAAAAATGTTGAGACTGTATACGAGAAAAGGGAAGGCATAGGAACCTCGACTACTAATGCCGATAACATTCCTTTATTGCGAATAATTTGACAATTTATTTACTGCTAGTTATTTTTCATTGTAGAAATATATTTTTAACGAACAGACCTTTTGTGGATCGTTATTGTTTTTTTTTTAAATCTAGTATAGTTAGGTCGCTTAACGCCTAAACTAAAAAAAATAATTGAAATAAAAGGAAAGAGATGTCACACAAAGATTGTGTTGTGATTTATTAGAAAATCTATTGACTTAGTATGCCGGTAAATTTTTCTGTAACGGAACTAAAACATACGCCGTGGTATGGAGTTCTTTGGCATTCTATAAAACACAATAATTAGCATACCTATTTATATGCAAATGCATGTCTAATATTCGTCATTAAGTCCAATACAAAAATTTAAACATTAATATCTAGAAACAAGATTTATCTCCTCATCCAATATATACAGTGTGTGTGTCTTATAGCTAGTAGCAAAAACATTACAAGTAGATTCCTGCATTGGTAGTGGGTCGAAAAGGTTCAATCAACCATGATCAATAGTTATGGACATATACAATATCAAAGTTTGCATTTTTTTTCAATATTTCCGTCTTATTTTTTGAAAAACAGTAACTTATATCAATTATGAAAAATTCATTCGCTTAATACAAATCGAATATAATGATAAAAATCTTGAAAATTTTTAAAATATCTTTTTTTATCATTTTATTTTAATGGTATTGATTGAAATGAATTTTTCATATCAATTCTTTGTAAAAAATAAGTCTGAAATATCGAGAAAAAGAAAATTTTGATATTTCATATTTCCATAGCTATTGATTTGATTTTAGACACATAATTTATGTAAGAATCTACCTGCAAGGTAATATGAATTAGATTTGTTAAGTACTGTATTTTACATTTTCGAACCATTACCAAGGCCGGAATGCACTTGTAATGTTTATTCTACTAACTATGAGACATCCTGTATAACCTAATTATCATTGGAATGGGTAATTCATACTAAACTGTTATTTTAAACTATCAATTTTTTTTTGAAAAAGTTGTAATTTTTACTACCACACACTTTCCAGTTTACCGTGAAAACAAAACCTGCCAAAACCCCCCCTTTGGGAACCCCCCTTTTTTAGGAATTATTATGTATTTTTTGCTTAATAGAGGCCCTTTTTTACCAATGGCTCGGCTGCTGTGCTTAGCAAAATAGGTTTTAAGAGCACACTCATTATCTTTCATATAATACACAGGAAACAATTTGTACGTGTACTCATGTACGAATGTAGAAGTTATACTTAAAAATTAAAATGAAGACAAAATGATATAGTATTGACTCTCAAAGTATTGAGATGTAAAAATGTACACTGATCATTGTCGATTATTATATTCAGTTACATGATAGGAATTAAAAGTCATGCTTACATTCAAATATAACCTTGAATAGAACAAATATAAGCATAAGCGTTTAGCTTAATTTGAAAATAGTAAGAATATTGATGTGACACAAATTCCGTGTTCGCATCTCTATTTAAAAAAAATATATATTTAAAATAATTAGGGCAAACAAAAACTTTCTTAAAAACGATCGAAACATTCAGCTCATAATTTGCAAATTTATTCTACAGGACTGACTAGGTGGGTACAAATCTACACCGCTTGACTGATTGGACCTGAATTGTGCGTACATATTCCAGACAGAAAAAAATCGGGAGTCTTTATAGAGGCTGTCATACGTGAAAGAATTGAGGGGGAAAAATTGAAAGAATTAAACTTTTTTTTTATTATTAAATTTATACATATTTCATATTATTTTTGATCATGCCAAGCCTGGTACAGCTTGTCGGCACGTTTCTTTTAGATTATCTTGCCTAAGTACATTGCATATTTTGTATAGATTTCCAGGGTCAAGTTATTGAGGAGGAATTTCCTTATTTCCCTTCCTCTCCTTGTAGATTGGGTGATATTCTTGACGTGCTCCGGTATTTTTTTGAAGAGTCGTGGTACTGTGTTCTCTGTTGTTATTGATCCGTAGAAGTTGTTGATTTTTTTCATATTAAGTTGCCTATTTGTGATTTGCCGAGTTTTATGGCAATGATTTATTAGTTCCTTTTCCTCTTCATAGTGCTTCATGATTATTTTATAGTGGTATATTTGTTTAACAGGGAGAACTTCGCAGTATTTAAATAGTATATTTTCATTGTTTCTGCTTTGAACTCTTATTTCTGAGGGTACAATTATTTTTAGAAGCCTTTTGTGCATGTTAAGTATTTTTCCCATAAGCGTTTTGTGAGTTCCTCCCAAGACAATATTCCATACGATAATATGGCTTTGGCTATGCTAATGTATGGCATCTTCAGGAGTTTAAATGGTAGTATGTTTTTAAGTTGATGTGGTTTAACCATGCAAACTCGGAGTTTTGCGCATATATTTTGTATATGTGTTTAGTAATTGTAATTTTTGTCTATTGTTAATCTGAGGTAATTGTATGTATTTACTATTTCCAGTTCTTTGCTTGAGCAGTTTATATTATTATTATGTATGCATTGATATTAATGTTTTTTTATATAAGTTATATTCCCTCTTTTGTTTTGTGGAGATGTAATATAGATTATTTTGGTTTTTCTCTGTTTATTATTAAGTTATTATCGTGGGACCATTTTGATATTAGGTTCAAGTCATGTTGTAATAATTCAGTGGCTTCTGATATATCCTTCTTCATGACTAGCAAACCTGTATCATATGCAAATAAATAAACATCTCCTTGTATATGTAACTTATTTAGTCTGTGTACAATAAATATTATTTAAATCCAATCATCGAGCCTTGCGCAATACCTGTTTTTATTGTCTTGTCTTTGCTTAGTTGGTCTTTTATTCTGACATGTATTTTTCTGTTTTCTACTTCCTTTCTTTTAACTCGTGGCGTCTGCTTGCTTGTTAGCTTGACGAAAAAACTTTGGATGATTTTTAAACCTTTTTCCGTGATCCAATCGAGCTAAAACTTTGCAAGTAGACTCGTAGCGACGATCAAGGAGATCTATCAAATTTTCGTTAAAAAAAATTAATATTTTTTTTTTTTTTTTAAATAGAGATGCGAACACGGAATACGTGTCACATCAATATTCTTACTATTTTCAAACTAAGCTAAAATGCTTGTGCTATGAAAATAGGACTAACTTGCTAGTCTGGAGTGAGATTCGAACCCACGACCTTTGGATCACGAGGCGAGTGTCCTTAAAGTATAATTAAAGTATAATTAATAAATTATTAAAATTATTAAATTAATTATAAAATTATAAAATTAATAAATTAAAGAATAATTTTGGATTTTTAGAAATTTAAATGGTTTTTTCAAATTGGAATCATTACAAATTTTGATTACTACCAACGGCGGCCTGATAACGTCAATTGGTTAACACATGACAGCACACTTCGCTTTTTTTGGGAAGAAATCAAATAAAAGAGAGATATTTTTAGAGTTTTTTGACAAAGATATTTATTTGTCTAGACATGTTTCATTTCAGTCCATCAATTATTTAATTACATGATGTTAAACTTAATTTACAAAGAAAGGGAGTAAAATAAAAATTTGGTTTTTGTGGGTTAGTTTTTTAGGTAGTCTTCCAGCATTATTTTTTGTTTACCTCTGGGTCCTTCCTTTTGCAATGCTTCAATCAGTTTTTTATGCTTCAGAGTGTCAAATGCTTTAATATAGTTTATTAGTGGAACTAATACATGTTGTTTATTGTTCAAAGCGTTATTTATTTGATTTGATAATTTTGCTAGTAGACTTTCGAAACTTTTCCCTTTTTGGAATCCATATTGACATTGTGCTATAATGTCGTTTTTTTGTAAATAATTTTGTAGGTGGGTGTCAATGTCTTTTTCAAATATTTTATTTATTACCGATAGTGTGGAGATGGGTCTGTAGTTGCTAACTTCATTATGTCTTCCATTTTTGTGTATGGAGCGGACTATGGCTCTTTTGAGGGAGTTAGGGTAGATCCCATGATTTAGTGAATTATTAATTAACTTGCAAATTACTGGTGATATAAGATCTCTGATTTGTTTTATGTCTCTCACCCTTATTCCATCATGTCCGTGCTCCTTTTTTTCGTTTAATTTATCAATTATGCCATTTTTGTTGTTGTTTATTGTAAATACTTAGACATTTCATGAGGTTCATTCTTGGTATAGTCATTTGTGCTTAGTAATTTTTGATCGCAGAATATTTTAATTCTCTCTACTGATTCATGAAATGTGTGATAAATTTATCCGCGATACTTTTTTCACCAATGTTTTTTTCATGACATTTCATAATTGTTTCATTTATATTTTTCGTTCCTTTTCTCAATACTTCATATATTGTTTTCCAAATTGTTGCTATGTTATTAAGTGATCCAAGTATGTTTTTTTGGCTTTGTGGATTTCTCTATTAATTTGGTTCCGGGACTGTTTGTATTATTTTTTTTTATTTCTCATTACTTGGACAACTTTTCCATTTTCTAAATTGTTTATCTCTCATTTTCATCATATTTTTGTTAATACATTTCAATGTTTTTCTTTTCTTTTCTTTGTGTTTGTATGGGACACGTTGCAAGACAGGATACTACAAGATGGCAGGATACTACAAGAGTTCTGAAATGGAGACCTTGAGAAAATAAAAGAGGCATCGGAAGACCTTAAAAGAGATGGGCCGATGATATTGGCGCTGTGGGGGAAAAGAAATGGCTACAATTAGCCAACAACAGGGAAGAATGGAACAATAAGGAAGAGGCCTATATCCAGCAGTGGAAAGACGAAGGCTGATGAAGAAGAAGAAGAAGAAGAAGATGTTTGTATGAAGATTCGTTGTATATATTTGAGAAGACAGTTAAAATTTCATCCATCAGTTCATTTGGATGAAAGTGTTTTTGTGATTAGTTCCCAGTAAACTTTCTTTAATTTTTTGATCACCTGTGAATTAGTACTTTTTTCTCCTTTGTAACTTTACCTCTTATTATTATTGAGAATGCTGATGCCATTGTTATGTAGTGATCTGAGATTTTTGTTGTGATGTGGCCGATGTAATTCTCCTTTTTTAAAATTTTATATGTATACGGTCGATACATGATTTAGATAGTATATCCCCCATTATTTCTTCTCTAGTGTAGTTTTTTATACAGTTAATCATTCTATACTAATAGTATTCCTAAGTAATTATTAATTACATTATCATTTCCGTCTTTTGTGTTTATATTTATATCTCCACAGAATATAATATTTTGTTTTGGTGGTATTTCAGCTATAATTTTTTTTAAAGTTATATAGACATTGATTTTTATTTAGATTTGGTGGTCTGTACACTGCTCGTAGGGGCGTAGTTTTTTCTTTCTCAATATGTAATTTTAATTGTATTATTTCCATTGAAAAGGGGTTTCTTTTTATTCTGTTACACTTGTATCTTTGTTTTAAATTAATTAATCCCACCTTCTCTTTGAGATGTTCTTAGGTTACAGTAGTAATCAAATTGTTTTATTTTATACATATTTACTTCTTCTTCCTTAATATTAACCTCTGTAAGAATTATTTCGTCAATGTTTCCAATATAATATTGTTTATTTCCATTTTTGCTCCTCGTGAAATATTTGAGCAGTTTCATATAATTATTTTTTAATCAAATATCACAATCTAGTTTTATAAGATCACTTTCAGTGTTTATTGTTATGTCTTACTGAGAGCAGGCTAGAAGTCAAGGGGCTTCAATTAGTTGAGCCGAAAGGTATTGTGACAAAAGTGGTAATATACGTTATACCAAGGGACCGCAAAGAAAAATCTCTTCTGGAGGAAATCTTCGACTCCAATCTGGAGGGTAAAGTAAACATGACTAAAGCAGAGTTTATTATTAGATCGAAGAGGGTCTCAATGTTTGGACGTCGCGATGGCCAATCTGTCAACTGCGTATATTTGGTACAGCCAGAGGTAAGGAGAATACTATTTACTGTAAAATGAGAAGGCATTTAATTGGTCGAATTCTATTGAATCTGTCGGAAGCAGGCTTCCTCTTTTGGCTTTTGGCATTCTTCCCTCGATATATAAAATAAAATTAATAAACATAATTTTATGTGAAAGTATTTTCTAAGAACTTGTTCTTGTTTTTAGAACATAATTCCATATAAAAATATTGTTTAAAAATATATGCTGGTACATGATAGGAGTTAAAAATGGAAAATATTGATTTTCAGGCGTATTCTAGTAGATATATAATAATTCGAAAGAATATTATAAATACTTTTAAAGGAATATTGCTAAAAAAAAACTCAACTTTAAAAAAATTAAATATAGAGGTATCATTACTAGTTACGAAAGCTGTGTATATACTAACTTATTAATGAGAAAAAAATCAACAGATGTCTCTGGAAGAGACCATGGTAATATATGAAAGGCTCTTGATTCGAACATGTACGTATATCGAACTTTCGAAAATTTGATGATTTGTGGATGTTCTTACGATGGAATTGGTGAACATTATATTATGTAGAGTGATCACTTAAGCCAGGTCATACAGGTTTTTTTAAAAATAGAGATGCGAACACGGAATACGTGTCACATCAATTTTCTTACTTTTTTAAAACTAAGCTAAACGCTGTGCTATGAAAATAGGACTAACTTGCTGGTCTGGAGTGAGGTTCGAACCCGCGACCTTTGGATCACGAGGCGAGAGTCCTAACCACATGACCACCATGCTATTTATTTGTGGTTGTAAGCCCTGAGCCATCGTATGAGAGACTTCCATCCACTTTTCTCATATATAAAATAGCTTCGTCTGCATGAGACTTCTATAATTTATGCTTAATTGAAAATTATTAAATAAATGATTATTGAAAATGCATACCTTCCTCCGAATTATTCGTTCCACGCGTGATTTTTTGTTTGCAGATGTGGCAGGAGGTAAGCTGACCAGAACACTTAGTACATGCGCTGTGACCGCAATTAAAAACTATGTAGCACTTCCTCTTCTTGCAGCGAAGGCATGTACTGTTGAGGGCATCGGATCCCTTTCTTGATGACTTTTCAGCGCTGGAACGTGCGACAGATGGAGTTTTCTCATTTAGGCGTTGTTCTGGAATGACATTAGAGGGCTTTTAAGTTATTAAGTTAACTGACATACACATCAGATGATATGAGTATTAAAATTATTAAAATTTCATATAATTTACCAGCGTCGCAAATAATGCAATCTGTCACAGCTACAGAGCATTCATGGCAAGCTGGTGCGTGTCCACAAATGTCATTTATGCGATTAGCTTTAGACATCTTACAACACAGCATGCACTCTACAGAAGCAGGCTCCAACTGTTGTGCTGGAAAATAAATTACTTTAAATAAAATATTTAAATAGTTAACCCAGAGAAAGACCAGATTTATACATAGAATTCTCATATCTTATTATGTTGGTTTGTTTCATAGGAGTGAAGCGTAAATTTCTTTTGAAATGTGGAAAGTCGTTTTGTTCTCAAAGCAATCGTCTAGAAGGGACGGAACTCACTTTCCGTTACGATTTACGTAAAAAGTCTGAGGGATGCGGGGTACAGCACGCGGGGCGCGGGAATGTTAGTTCCAGTCTCTCCCCTCTCCCGCGGCGCTGATGCCAGAGAGGGCGAGTGCTGGAGCAAAAGCGGTACGTGGATATTGGCGAATATAAATATAAAAAAAAAAATTTCTTTAATTTGCTTTCCTTAAAAATGTATTATTTAACTTATGTTAACAGCTGAGAATGGCGAAATTTACTTTAATATAATTTTTTTTTAAATAGAGATGCGAACACGGAATTCGTGTCACATCAATATTCTTACTTTTTCAAATTAAGCTAAACGCTTGTGCTATGAAAATAGGACTAACTTGCTTGTCTGGAGTGAGATTCGAACCTGCGGCTTTTGGATCACGAGGCGAGAGTACTAACCACAAGACCAACAAGCTACTCGATGTTTTTAATATATTGGATTACGATATATTTTTATATATTGTGACGTAGCAACCTTTGTTCGTCACACCTCTTCGCGAAACCTCTGAAGAAATGAATTTATCGATCCCCGCACCAACGATCTGCACCAAAAATTGATTTCTGACCACGTAGGTACCGCAAACACTCTATGGAACAAAATAATGTCTTTGGTCTACTGCGGATAGTATCACAGCGGTCGCGAACGGCGGGGACGATATTACAAAATGGCGCATTCGGAATCTGACACTTCAGCACGCGAGATGTGAACCTTTCTGTGAACTCTCGTGTTAATAGAGGGTTTTTCCACGGGAGCGCTTCGCGCCATGGCCAGGTGACGCAGCATGGAGTGAAAGGTGAATCCATTGCAACGCCTGGGGGCAGCTGCAGAGGTGATGTTCCGGTAATCATCTGCATCGGCCGCCCAAAGCATCGGGGCGGGGTTGTTCTCTGGACCCTTAAGGGAGCAATCCTCCTCAGATGCAAGGCCAGCAAAATAAAGACCACGACTTGCCTGGTATTCAAATTCTCTCTAATAATCAATTTCACATCACGCCTGGAGCGAGCTGCGTGTTATCTGACTCCGTAAATACAAGAACATGTGCATCAGGTCGAGCGGTTTTAGAAAAAAGGAACATTGCTAAGCACGTGCGGAAGCGGTGTTTGTGCCAGACTATTGTAGCTTCATTGTTTTAAATGTGATATAGAAATTTTGCCCAGATGTTCATTAATTTGCAGAATGTGAATACCACGCACCGACACCTGCGCTGCGTCACCGCCAGTAGTATAAAAGTATTTAGTTCCACTGTCTTTTCCCTCCTTGTATGACGCGGCCGCTAGCGCTGATGTCGAGGCGTGGTAAATTAAATCTTCACCTCAATTTATTGTAAAGAAAAGGGTTTCAATGTGCAAAATTCCCAAAAACACTTCATAAAAAAATTGTCACCTTCTGTGGCATTATTAATTTCTGTTTAAAATTCATTTGAATAAATTCCCCTTCATCTAAATAATGTTTCGTTGTATTACCCTAGTCATTGAACTGTTGCAACTTAAAATAAGTTAAAGTGAGAGACAGCTGAAGTGCAGCGTACACGATACCGGAAGTACCCTGAGTTTAAATTGTGGAAGTAAGGTGAGTCCGATTCTTCTCCGACTGAGCGAAGCTGGTGGCGACGAGGAGTTCTGTTGGGAGCAACAGAACTTCACGTCATAGATTGGCGCCCAACTTAGTGGCTGTCGGTAACGCTGAGACATAGATTGGCACCCTGTAAAATTTAATTGATCTTTCTGGTGGCGTGTACGTCGATTTCACTTCAGCCAGGTGTAATATTTTTTTGAGAGTCTGGTGAACGGGGAACATATTTCTGGTTTTTCTTAGTGTCCCTGTTCAGTTTGAATTATAATGTAAAGTGTAAAACCAGTGGCGTCTATTGTATTTGCAACACTTCAATGAAAATGGGGATATGAAGGAGTGTCAAATTTCGAATCGAATTGTTCTAATTATTTTTTTTATATAAGTCTGTTACAGAGGAGAGATTGTGTACGTGACGAGATTCGAACTCGACAGATGGGATAGCGGTCTAGCGAGCCTGCTGGGAATGGTGTAGAAAATTGTTGCCTCGAGTCTCCGTTTCAAAGAAAAAAGCTAAGTATTTTTGTTTCAGTTATTCATTGATGTAAATTGTTTTAATCTCCTTAAAAGTAAATGCTATGACCAAAAGCAAGAATGTGAAAATGTTAATTGTTGATAAGTTTCTTCTCAAATATAGTGATTCGGGTGAAAGTAGTCATCTTATAAGTAATCGTAAAACTTAAAATTAAATTCATAGTTGAAAGTGAAAATTTTGTATGAGAAGGATGATTATTGATAACAATACAAATTTGTATAATTGTTGCATTAAAATTTAAAAATTGAACTAAAATTTTATGCAAATCATAATGTTCCTAAATGGTAACAAAAATGTTTCTTTCAGTGATTATTGTTATGGGCAAATCATTTAATTACCCACGCGACTACAATAAGATGTGGTGTCTGTGTGTCTGTTGTATAGGATCACGGTAATCCTGAAAATTAATTGTGACAATAAATGATATGGGGCGTGGGTAGAAAACTATTATTGGACTTCTGGAATGTTGTAAAAAAATTAAATTTCTTGTTTTGCAGAATGTAATTAATTAGTTTGATGAATAGATTATTTAACTTTAAAAGATTATTAGTGAAATTAGATTTAAATAAAAATATTTTGTTGATCCAATCTGTTAGTGATTTTAGTTTGGTAAATTATAGAGATTGATTTAATGAGGTCCATTGTAATAGTGATTAGCACACCAAATTGAACCTGATATTTTAATAACAAGGACATATAGTTATTTACATTTTGATGAGAATTAAGTTACTTAATCCTGGTAGGCAAGTGTATTGAAAAATTCTTGCAGTGGCTCGGTATTGAAAGATTTTTTTTTGTGAATTTCAGTGAGAACGATGCAAGAAAAGGAGGCATCATGGACAAAATGCTGGCGAAGGATGAAGGCTTTGCGATTCTGCAGGATAATTAGGCACTTCAGGCAACGGGAAAAGTTATGTTATTTCGATTTTATTTAGCAGTTCAATGTAGACAATTATAGGGCAGTTCTGAAAGTACAAGGGGTAATAAAAATTGATTTTGTTTTGGGAATTTTAGTTTTGTTTTTTTTGGATGCAGATTCTTGAAGAATAAATGCAATGTAACTTTTTGATCGCTTCATCGATAATTGGGATTGGGAAGTAAAATGAACAATGTTGAATCGCTGTCAGGTAATTTCGGTGAGAACAGGTTAGTATTTTGAATTTAAATTAAACCACGTTTGAAAAAAAACTAATGTTTGATGCAGACGTGCGTACAGTAGCTATTGGGAATGATAAATTTAGTATGAAATTCTACAGTAAGGTTTGTTTTTTATCGGTTAATGAACGAATTGTGGTAGAAAATTAATAGTGGGTTTTACGAATTGTGAAATCTTGGCATCGGCATTTGGCAAAAGTGCATTCTGAACGAAAGTTAGGACGATTTAACGGTATCCATGAATTATGTGTTTACGTTTGCTGGTTGAAAATTAAGTATGAATTGCGCCAAGTTAGTTTTGTATAAAGAAACATAGATTCAGCTGTTGAGAAGATAACCGTTATGGAAAGCATGAAGAACGGGTTTGGAATATTATGTATGAACGATGATATGAAGTTATGAGAGGAAAGAGGTTCTGGAAATTTATGAGAAGTGTGTGTACTAACCGACGGTCTTTATCGAGTGTATGAGATGAAAGTATTTTGTATACGATAGAAAACCTATGCGGAGAGTAGACGAGCAGGAAGGTGTGTGTGTTGTGGACTGAGATTGCAGTGTTTGTTATCTGACTGAATGTGAAGTCAGGATATGTGTGGGTTTGCACGACGCAATGGGCGTCGTTCGAATGAATGTCTGTGGAGACATGTTGTCTTGTTTGACAAGTATGTGCTGTGTGCAGGGACTCGTCTAGGTACACAGTAGGAGTGTTTATTTTTTGGTTGGCCCAGTAGAATTGGTGCACCAAGAGGTAATTTGAGAGTGCTTGCATCTCAGGTCCATGAGTGATGCTGCAATATGCGTGGCATGAGAAAGTTTTACGTGGAGTTTTATTTGGTTTGAATGAGCTTCTAAAAAAATAAGAGGATAGGCGGTCTTATTCTTCCTCTTATAACCAATGTTTAAGTCGAACTCATAAATTAATAATGTTCATACGAAAGGGTTCTAGTTGGCAATCTACGGTTGGGGTGTAAAAAGAAAGTTGAGATTTTAGATTCAATGAGATCGGTAATTAGGGAAGTTTCTCCTGTTTTATAAGTTGTCAGATTTTAATGACAAGAACGGAAAATTTCCATGTCCAGGACATGATGATATTGTAAATTTGTTGTATAGTGGGAACCGTTCCCTGCAAAGCGTGTAATATACGCTAACACGCGAAATAAGTTTATATGAATGTATGTAGTTGGTGAATAGTTGTTTTGGACGCAGAGATGTGTCTGACATTTTAAGTTGCTTTGCCTTTCTCGCACGGTCACATCGAGCAGTATGATGTTTGAGTATTCTGGACTCAATCGTCAACGGGTTGGCGGAGGAGAATGTTGCTATATTTATTTCCATACTGAATTTGTGTGCGAAATGGCCTATAAATTGCCAAGTAAATTAATGTGCGGTGTATGGGGTTGAACACTTTGACATATCGCGAACTGTGGAATATTGTTTTTCTCTCATACTTCATTCAAATTAAAATAGGGCAACTATAAAGGTGAAATACGTTTTTTTTAGTTAGATACTGTTCGGAGACATTAGTATTTAATTAGTAGTATGCCAAGGGTCCTTGCCAAGATCAATGAACATGTTTTAACTTTAATGGATCAAAAGTCAAATGTGTGATATATTGATATCTGAAGCAATCTAATAGAGTGTTTTATCTTGTATACTAGTATTAAAATTCTAATTACTTGATGGAGATTTTGAACGAAATCTACATTGACCTGTATGCAGAGGTTAGATCCGGGAATAAGTTAGATGAGCTTTTCTTTCATCTTAGCGTGTATGAGAGGATTAGTTATTTTATATACAAATGGATGAGAAATGCTTAAAATAATTTTGTTCCTGGATAGAACAACTTGAGAATTTTTTTTGTAAATTTGATCTGTTCTGCTTGTTGTATAGCAGACTTCATGGGTAAATGTGGCCAGAGGAGTCTAATGTTCTTAATAAATTGTAGTTTAATTGTTTGAATAATTAGAGCAAATTGACATAAATTCCGGAACAAGAATATTTATTTGAATTTGTTTTATTTGTGCAAGGGGTACCAGCTGTACTCAATCATTCAGAATATTGAACTAAAATTTTCTTTAGATTTGTAGAAGTGAATTTCGTTTTTTTTATCTTAAGAAAAAGAAATATTAGTTCAAGCTTTCATGCAGGCAATGATATAGTGAAATGGTAGGGAGCAGATAATAAAGATGTAAGATGAAATGCATGGTAGTCAGGATGAGGCACCATCCACATGCGACACATTTCAGTGTATGAGAGGAGTTATAAGGAGCCTAGTTATAGTTAGCGAGTGATGATGTAAGTAATTTTTGTTTTAATAGATTAGATAACAACACTCGTTTTGGGTCGATTATGCGAGTCTAAAGAAATTAATCTGTCGGGTCCTTGCTTTCACCCGCACTTAGTTCAGTTGGTTCAGGAGTATGACGTTCTCTTAATGGGGTTGTTGTGGGTGAAAAGCGATGAACGAGTTGTTGGATGTGTTTGCCCTGTCATGTATGCGGATCATTTAAGATCGGACCGAAATAGTGGCGTTGCTTTTATAGTGAGCATCGAAAAACGTGCGTGAAAACTAGGTTAAACATTGATCTCAGAAAGTCTTTCACTGTAAGTGCAAGTGTTAAGGTGGGCGCGAAACCACCAGAGACACGGCTATGTGTTAGCAGCTTAAGAGTCTAAGCCATCAATGTTAAACTCACTTATGGTTCAGTAACCGTAGTTCACGAGACTGAGATAAGGTCCGGTTGGGGATTTGAGCACTTAGGCTGTTCGGTAATAGGTTCATGTAGATGAATGGTGCATATCCAACGATGAGAATATGGAACAAGTTTTATTTATTTTTATACAGAAGTGAAGGTCAGTGGGAGACTTCTTCCAGCCTGCTCGTATAGGGTCTACCTCCAGATTGTTGGAAGTCTCATTCAAGGATGAGCGTTGCCTTCTTTTGTATGAGGATGAAAAACTGAGGGAAATTCTTTTTGTATGAAAGGTGATGGGTCCATCTTCATTCTGAAAGAGGTTCTTCTAGCTTAACGGACCAGAAAACTTGCTAATGTTAAGTTTTAAATGTTATGGTTCAGCGTATGGGAGGTTATGTCAGTTAAATGATTTTGTTAGTGAGAAAATCTATAGTGAGATGGCTTCTTATAATGATGAGATATGTTAATGAATGAGTATAATGAAAAGTTGAGCATGCCAAGTAGATTAAGATTGCAATTTCATAAGGTTTGAGAATTGGTCTGTTTAGTTTTAGTTTTGATACAAGGCTTTAAGAAAAGTCAATTTTATGGGAAATAGTATTTGTTAGGTAGTCATGCACGGTCAGCTTCAGAGAGAGTGTCAAGTTCTTTTGTTGAGGGAGATAGGATGCGGTAGATAATTATAGTAGTCGAGTAAGATTTCGTTTCAGTGTGTGTGAGGAAAAGCAGATCTCGCACATACAATATGTAAATGTCGTGTACAGCAGGGAGTAGATGCCGTATACAAAGTGGAAATGGTTAGGTGTACAATGCCAAACGGAGTGGCACGGTATACGTAGTGAGTGAAGTTATTGTGGTGACATGAATCGGATGATCAGCGTCCAGATCCATTGTGTGGCCACGGTGCGGCTTGTTCTTGGGAAGGGCATGCGGTATAGCTTTTGGTTGTTGAGGACATCGTGTATTGTTATTGTTTGTCGGTTCAAGATATAAGGAACGCGACAACCAATAGAATGATTTCTTCAAACGATGTCCGTGGAATGTTTTCTGGCGAGGCAGATCGTGCGGCTGGAAATGTCCAGCATCAATGCGCGCATGGCTGAATCTTGCGCTTATATTGTATTCCGACAACGGTTGGATGGGTAAAGATCGTGTGTGTGGAACTGTGTGTCGTCAGTGTGGAACGTGATATAGCATGCCATTCTGTTTTAGTGAGGCTTAGATATGCTTCGGGTAAAGTGATGTTACTATTAACCAAGTTATAAAATGATTATGTAATTTGTTTTGATCCCTTTGTTGCGGTTCTGTTGAAATATTAATTGTATTAATAAGCTTGTAATTATGATTAAAGTTGTTGTTGGTGCAGGGCACGGCAGACACTCAAGTAAGATTGTTCCAGTGTTTCTTCCAAACATACGATACGTTGAATCCGCAGTGATCGCTCGTATGCTTGGAATGAAATAACTATTTATGTGTTGTGAGTTAACTATTGTATAAATAATGTTTTAATCATCTTTAATGAGAAGTGGTTTGTAAAAGATATTTCTTTAAAAGAATTTAAGAGAACACACTTGTGATTCTGTCTGATACTGGGGTATAAGGGAGTAAACTTACGATTTGTCAAATTTAATATGGGAAATGTTGTATCATGTGTCATGTGGTTAAATGAAGATGTAAGAGATGTATTTGTTAATGTTACTTCAAGTTGCGTGATCTCATGGTTCCTAACAGAGATAGTTGTTGGATAAATTTTTCCGTTCATGCTGACCGTCAAAATTAATTGAGGGAGGAGGTATGTGACGTAGCAACCTTTGTTCGTCACACCTCTTCGCGAAACCTCTGAAGAAATGAATTTATCGATCCCCGCACCAACGATCTGCACCAAAAATTGATTTCTGACCGCGTAGGTACCGCAAACACTCTATGGAACAAAATAATGTCTTTGGTCTACTGCGGATAGTTTCACAGCGGTCGCGAACGGCGGGGACGATATTACAAAATGGCGCATTCGGAATCTGACACTTCAGCACGCGAGATGTGAACCTTTCTGTGAACCCTCGTGTTAATAGAGGGTTTTTCCACGGGAGCGCTTCGCGCCATGGCCAGGTGACGCAGCATGGAGTGAAAGGTGAATCCATTGCAACGCCTGGGGGGCAGCTGCAGAGGTGATGTTCCGGTAATCATCTGCATCGGCCGCCCAAAGCCTCGGGGCGGGGTTGTTCTCTGGACCCTTAAGGGAGCAATCCTCCTCAGATGCGAGGCCAGCAAAATAAAGACCACGACTTGCCTGGTATTCAAATTCTCTCTAATAATCAATTTCACATCACGCCTGGAGCGAGCTGCGTGTTATCTGACTCCGTAAATACAAGAACATGTGCATCAGGTCGAGCGGTTTTAGAAAAAAGGAACGTTGCTAAGCACGTGCGGAAGCGGTGTTTGTGCCAGACTATTGTAGCTTCATTGTTTTAAATGTGATATAGAAATTTTGCCCAGATGTTCATTAATTTGCAGAATGTGAATACCACGCACCGACACCTGCGCTGCGTCACCGCTAGTAGTAAAAAAATATTTAGTTCCACTGTCTTTTCCATCCTTGTATGACGCGGCCGCTAGCGCTGATGTCGAGGCGTGGTAAATCAAATCTTCACCTCAATTTATTGTAAAAAAAAAGGGTTTCAATGTGCAAAATTCCCAAAAACACTTCATAAAAAAATTGTCACCTTCTGTGGCATTATTAATTTCTGTTTAAAATTCATTTGAATAAATTCCCCTTCATCTAAATAATGTTTCGATGTATTACCCTAGTCATTGAACTGTTGCAACTTAAAATAAGTTAAAGTGAGAGACAGCTGAAGTGCAGCGTACACGACACCGGAAGTACCCTGAGTTTAAATTGTGGAAGTAAGGTGAGTCCGATTCTTTTCCGACTGAGCGAAGCTGGTGGCGACGAGGAGTTCTGTTGGGAGCAACAGAACTTCACGTCGTAATATATATTTAAAGAATGTAACAAATAAAACTTCAAAGACACAAACAAGATAATGATGATTATAAATGCCATTAACGTATAAGTTTTATATATTAAACTTAAAAATAAATGCTTTAGCATATCTGATTCGTAAGAAGAAAGAAATCAATAAATCAACAGTAGAACACGTGTTAAAAAAATTACGGGTGTTTTCTGTTAGTTATAGATATTATGTGTACCTAATTCTTGTAACAAAATTATTCAAAGTGTTATTGTCGCCAGGGACATCCTAGTGTTTTGACAGGTTATGGACCCAGACCCGAAAATCCTTTTATTTTCAAGAATATTTCGAAAATTTTTCCTGTGATCATCAAAAATGTCGACGTCAAGCTATCTAGTGAACGTTCCGAAATTGAAAGGACGCGAAAATTATGATGATTGGACGTTCGCGGCAAGAATTTTTTTGGTGTTGGAAGGCATCGACATTGACGCGTTGCCAGTAGATTTGAGTGAGGCTGAGCAAAGAAAAGCAAAATTCAAGCTTCTGATGACCATTGACCCCACATTATATGTGCATATCAAAAATGAGAACACCGTTAGCGCCTTGTGGATTAAGTTAAAATTCGACGACACAGGATACACAAGAAAAATTAGTTTGCTTCGAACATTGATTTCCATTCGCCTCGAAAATTGTGAATCAATGACTAGTTATGTGTCTCAAGTGGTGGAAACAGCGCAAAAATTAAATGGAACGGGTTTCGAAATAAATGATGAATGAATTGACTCACTGTTGCTTGCAGGACTTTCTGAAAAGTTTAGCCCAATGATTATGTCAATTGAACATTCAGGTATGGAAATCAGTGCTGATGCTATAAAAACCAATTTATTGGATATGAGTTCAGACTTTGAAGTTAAGTCAGAAAGTGCATTTATAGCTCAAAAGCGCGAGAAGACGCTTAGAAATAGTGGAACACGGCAATCTACCAGTAGTGAAAATGTCAATGATAACCTCAAAACACCGGCGCCAGTCAAAGTTATTCGTTGTTTTAAGTGCAAATTGATTGGTCACTACCAAAACAAATGTACCTCAGTTGAGAAAACAAATACGACAAATGCTTTTGGCGCAGTTTTTCTTTGCAAAGAATTCAGTACTAATGACTGGTATGTAGATTCCGGTACTAGTAATCATCTGGTATCCAACAAAAACATATTATCAAATATTTCGTACCAACCAATAACTAAGGAAATTATAGTGGCTATCCAAACAAGTGTAAAGGTTCTATGCTCTGGAAAGTTACGTTTAACTACGTGTGTTAAGAAAACAAATTATGATATAGAAGTAAACAATGTTTTGTGTGTACCTGATTAAACCACGAATTTGTTGTCAATAAGCAGAATTATTGAGAATGGTAACAGAGTACACTTCCACAAACGTGGTTGTTATATATTCAATGCTAAGAATGACTGCATTGGTGAAGCTAGTTTGAAAAATAATGTATACAGATTAAACATTGTGAAGTCTGAGCAAGTTTTGGCAGCCACAGTGCAAACTTCTTGTAAAACTTGGCATAGACTCGGTCACATGAAACGTGGAGCAGTTCACGGCGTAACATATCAAGAAAAGAGTGGTGACAGTAAATCAAGTTGTGTTGTATGTTGGGAGGGCAAACAAACAAGACTACCGTTCACTTTGGTGATGCTCAATTTGATAAATCATTATGGGCAGAGATTGTGAATACGGCGGTGTGTCTTAAGAATAGATCACCAGTAGCCGCTCTTGACCACAGTACTACCCTTTATGAGGTGTGGACGGGCAGAAAACCAAATCTAAGCCTTTTACGGGTGTATGGTAGTCCAGTTATTGTTTACATACCTAAAGAACAGCGAAAAAAGTAGGACAAGAAAGCTCAGAAGATGTACCTAATCAAATACTCCGAAAATGTTAAGGGTTATCGTCTGTACAATCCCGAGAGCCGAGCGGTGACTGTAGCTAGAGATGTTATAATAATGGAAAACATTGAGTGACAGTTGTATAACAAATGTGATGATAGAAGAAAAGTCAGTAATTCAAAGCCCAGGAGAGGAAGTGGCAGTGAGTGATGAGAATGAGCAGTCAAAGAACAATTATGATGAAACATATGTTCAAAGTGAAACAACACTTTCATAGGATGATCATTATGAATCTCTTGATACATCTGATGAGGAAGTTGTTTCTCAAACTAACATTCAGCCAGAAAAATGAGCTTGTAAGAAGCCAGACTATTACGGCATAATCAACATGTGTATTGGAGATGAAACAGGCAACCAAATCACACTGAATGAAGTCATGAATGGTTCTGAAAAAGAGCAGTGGAGGACGAGTTCAAATCTTTCAGATGGGTTTTCAAAAAGAAGTACAGTAGTGATGGTGAATTGCGTTATAAGGCATTACTAGTTACTAAAGGGTTCACCTAAATTTTTAAAGTTGATGGGCATTTCGAAATTTTAATCTATTTTGATTTAATACCTTTATATGTAATTATTTTGTTATGGGAGGATGTTAGTTATAGATATTATGTGTACCTAATTCTGGTAACAAAATAATAAAGGTGTTATTGTCACCAGGGACATCCTATGGAGAGTGCCATACTATCTTAGAAGGATTTAAAAATTCGGAAGAAATGTACAGACTTATTTACTCTCAGATGATTTCCGACGGAGTTTTACAAAAAAAAAATATGCCAAGCCAGAGTTGATAAATTATAATGTTTAAACATTTGTTGCGAAACTATTGCAACAAGTTGAAAATAGTATAGCTAAACAAAGTGATACTACGATTGAGGACGATAATATGATTAGCGGTAAAATTCAGACTTTCACAAAATTACCATTTTGGCAAAAGATCAAGGATTTGAATGCTGATATCTTAAACAGTCCTTGCTATTTTTTTTGTCGTACACACAAATTGGACATCATAATTTTGTACTACTTCAAAAACAATTATTATATTGATGATTGCTACCTTACGATATTATATAAAAAATAGTTTTGCTATAATTATCACACATAGGAAAATAAAAACACACTTATTTTTTAATTCTACTTATTAAATTTTTGTGAGAGGTGTTTCGCCTAACCTAACCTAACCTAACTAATATAATTCTAAATAAAAAACTCAAACATATAGCAATTCATAATTTTTTGTTTTCTACCCCTACATCTAATATGGATATAAGTTACCAATGGCGTAGGATATTATATATCAATAATTTTTCTTCCCTCTGTGTATATAGCCTTCCTTCGGAAGTAAGACCAGCGTTTTATACAAATAATAATTTAGGTAAATTTTTAATTAACACAAAAGATCGAGATGATCATCTAAGTCATTCGGGTATATATAAATTATCGTGTAATGATTGTTCATCTTTTTATATAAGTAAAACTTCTCGTAATGTTAATATTCGCGTTAAAGAACACTTAAAATGTTTAATTAGTAACGGATTTTCTGAATTCGCCAATCACTTGATCGATAAAAATCATTATTTTTGCTGTAACACAGGGGTTCTTATTCTACATAAAAATGGGTAAAACACTAATAGTGAAATACTTAATAATCAATTATGTTTATCCAACAGTCTTATATTAAATATTTTCCCCATATGAATCCTATTAATTTCTCATATACCTTTCCCTTTCCTTTTCACTCTCCTGGCGTTCAATCTTTTGTTGTAATTTAGCTCTTTCTTGTCCATACACTTGTCTATCTATCTTTTACCATAGTGTAATTTTATAATATGTTCTCTTTCATAAGTGCTGGTATATTGTTGTCTCACTTGTCTGTAATTTATCTATTTCTAATCCATATGCTTATCTTCCTATATTTTGTCATTATCGTGTCATTTTATATTATGTCTCTTTCATATGTAGGGGAGACCGAGGTGTTTTGAAACAAAAGTGATTTGAAACAACACTGATTTCGCAGAACTAAAAACCCTTAGCGAGTTGGCATCTTCGCATGTCAACTGCTTCCCTCTACCCGCAGGACCTTCGATACTCGTCCATGACTCTGAGTGTGCGGTTGCGTCGTTCATGGTTCCACGTCGCAAAATTCGTTAAAAAGTATTAAACGTTTTTTTTATATGTCTATATAGGGATAATGTGTCTGTATTTTAGTGCGTGTGATATACTTTTCGAAGGCTTATTAACTAACGATTCAATTCATAGCATGGTTACAGCGCATTTCAATGTGTTTTGCTTCTTAATTTTTAATTGAACAGAAATTTGGACAATTTTTTTTACTGAGGAGATTTGAAACAGACTGTTTCAACTCACCTCGTTTAAGTTTTGTATGACTGATTAACATATACGGTGAGTTTTATTTGTTTATTTTGTTTTAGCATGCCTACTGAGTACAAAAGGAGGACCGATAGAGGTATGGTGAGTCTCGATGTATATGAGCTCGCTGCAGAAGAAGTAACATTGCAACATAAAAGTCTCCGTGATGCGGCTTCGAGTTACAACCTCAACCATACTTCCCTTTATAGGTACATAAAAAATAAAAAAGCTTTTGAATCTAATAAAATGGCGACTCATCCATCGGTTGGATATCCAGAAAGGATTGTTTTTTTCATCTTCATGGGAGAAGGTACTCTGTGACTATCTTATATTACTAAGGAAGCCAGAAGTTTTGCCGATAGGTTGATACTGACTAGGGCATTCGAACCGGGTACAACCGAAACCGGGTACCCGGGTACCCGCCATGCTTTTCATGGAACCGAAAAGCGGGTAATTTTCGACGGGTATCCGGTTGATTTCATTTAAATAATTTTTTCAATTATTTAAAATTAAATGGAAGAACCGAATCGGCGTTCTTAAACGACTAACGTTTTTGAACGACAAAAAAGGGACAGCACTTAGCGGCTTATAGATTTTGCGTTTTGTTTTTTTGAAAAGATGCAGGTAAATACTAGCCGATTATTTTTGTACTGGCGAATGTGGGATTTCCCAAAATATTTTTATCCACATTGCATTGACCGGCCGATGAGCCACGGCCCGAGGATTCTGGACTTTCCTCGCGATATCCATCGTACTATGGTTAATCAATCCTTTTGTACCTGAAACATTGGTATATATTGCCTGCAAATCTAAAAATGCGATTTCAGCTAATCGTTAAGCGAGCGGTCGGCTAGATATCCTTCAATAACCACGAAGACACGTCAAGAATCGCGAACATTCAAGGTATTTATCTTTAAAAATATTTTAATTTTGAATTATCGTAAGCGAGTTAAAAGGTGTATGATTGCATGGTAGTGATCGCAATTTCTTTTTTTTCACTCTTTTTTGACTGATAAAATTAAAAAATATATTTAAATATCAGTATGACGTTTGACATTTTGAAAAGCTGATAGTCTTAAATAAAAATCTTTATCATGCGTGGTAAATATTCTTTTTTATACCTGCAACAAATAATTATTATTTGTCACATTTATTATTGTATTTTTCGTAAAAATTCGGAGGAAAATGCCGTATTTTTTGTGAACACTTGATACACTATATGCATTAGTATTTTTGAAATATATTTTTATAAATCATTAAAAATAATAAGCCGTAAAATATTTCTGTAATAATGATTTATATAAAATTTAATATATCACGTCATATTTAATCAAAAATTAAAATATAATAAACATTGGACTCTCAAAGGCTTACAAAAGTAGTTTATTTAATAGCTTACAAAAATTACCCGGTTCTTCCTCGAAAAATACCTGTAGAACCGGATAATAAATTAGGACGGATATTTGGATACACTAATACTGACATAGATATTATGAATGTGATTATTGTTTCTCTGCTTGGAGTTTTAATTTATGTTATATTTGTTAATGATTATCTCATGTCATGCAACTTTAGTCCAAGGTTATTATTTTAAAAATACATTATTATTTGCTTAAGATTTAGAGTTTATCTTAATTTAGTTGACTATTACTACCAATGCTCAATTCAGTACAAAATATTTTAAAAATGTTATGTTCTATCTTTAAAAGTTGTATTTCAATAAATATCTTTAAATTATATGATCATTTCTCCTAACAACCCTAATTTCTACCCACAAAATATCTGTTTCAATTCACCTCGACCCCTGTTTCAACTCACCTCGGTATGAGGGGGTTGAAACAAAACGACTTGTGACCCATAGAGGTGGACCCATAAAGGTAGAGAAAGACAACGTGCTGCCTTTTCTTGATGTCGAAATAAAAAAGAAAGCCAATGGGAGTTTCGGACACAGAGTTTATAGGAAGCCTACGCATACGAACCGTTATCTACATGCGAATTCCCACCATCATCCTGCTCAAAAAAGAGGGCTCATCAACACTTTGGCCACGAGGGCCAAAAGGATATGCCAAGACGAATACCTACAGGAAGAAATGATAACACTCAGCGACGCACTGGAAGGCAATGGTTACCAGAAGCGACAGATACAACGCATCATAAGAACGAAATCTGTCCGCCCTGAAAAACATACAGAACCTGAGTGCAAAGGCATCGCCTTTCTACCTTTTGTCCAAAGCGTTACAGACAGAATTGCCAGAGCTCTCAAGAAAAGAGACATTAAGACAGTTTTTGGTACCAACTCAAAAATTAAGAATTTGTTGAGGTCAGCAAAGGATCGAGATCGCTTAGAAACAGACGGTGTGTATAGACTCGATTGTCAAGACTGCGATAAAATATACGTGGGACAAACGGCGCGTACGATTTCCAAAAGGGTCAACGAGCACAAACGGGCATGCAAACTCGGTCATCCAGAAAAATCAGCACTGACTGAGCATTTTCTGGATACCGGCCATCATTTTGCATTCGAACCAAAAATCCTTGGAAAGCCTAAGAGTCACCATACGCGTCTTATCAAGGAAGCACTAGAAATCTACAAGCACCCGATAAATATTAATAGAGATGATGGTCTCAAATAAAACACATCTTGATATCCGGCGCTTAAAGTCATTCTCGTCGCAGACTCCACAGAAATAGTGATCAGGCAACAGATGAACATATACACAACACAATGCAACACATCATGACTTCGGCTAGGTATTGCAAGCCGATACTTTACCACAACACCAACATTCACAACAACACATCAGCCCTGATGATGAACCCTGCAATGGGATCCGAAACGTCGGCCCAAAAGGTCGTAACAACACGGCATAATACCCCACTAAACACAAACTTGAAGATGACTTGTGACTTTTAAGTGGATTTTTCGCCACAGATTTCACATATACACTCTCCTTGTGTATATGTGAATTCTTTGGCTTTCTCCTCATCTGCAAGTGCAATAAATGAAGTACCAATGGATACTTATTTCATACGATTACAGTATTTTATGTATAAAGTGAATCGTCAAAATTGTTTCAACTCTCCTCGGTCTCCCCTACTCGTATATTGTTTCCTCTCTTTTTTTTCTATATAATTTTATAGTTTTTCTCCCTCATTAAGTATTTACAAGTGCACTGCTTTGTATTTATTGTTTAGTTATTAAGTTGCCTTGATAAAGCTTAAGTTTAAATGAAACCGGTTGGCACAATAATAAATCGCGGTTTAATACAAAGAAAAGTGTTTTTATTTATTTTAATATGTCAAACCACAAAGTTATTGTTTTCGACCAAAGTATTATTTTAATTTGTTAGGCTTTATTTAAAAAATGAACTCCCTAGACGATTGCCGAAAAATTCAAGAAGATCTTAACCGCGTTTCTGCCTACTGTCATATAAACAAACTTCTTCTTAACGCAAAAAAATGCTTTCAAATGACATTTTCCAGGAAAACCAATAACATTCAGTTTGCCTACTCAATAAACAACGCTCAACTAGAAAACAAATGCGAATTAAAAGACCTCGGAATAATTCTCGACAGTAAACTTATTTTTAAAGCGCACTTTGACCATATTATCTTCAAAGCCTACAGTATGCTAGGATTCATACTTCGAACCTGCAAACAATTCAAAAATCCTCACTCATTAAAAATGTTATATTATTCCTACGTTCGCAGTCACTTCGAGTATGCATCTCAGGTCTGGAATCCACAACAGACAACATACATTGCGAGAATAGAACAAATTCAGAACAGGTTTTTGCGTCGCCTCAATGGTAAATCCGGCATATATTTCGACTCATATATGGAAGCATTGGATTTCTATAACATGAGAACCCTGGAACATAGAAGAGCACGAGCTGATCAAATACAACTCTTCATATTGACTGTCCCAGCCAATTGGAGCTGGTTTCTCTCCACGCTCCATCAAGGCGAACCCGACAGTCCGTGCTCTTCCATGTACCCATAAGCAGAACCTCTTATGCACAGAACTCATTCATCCAGCGAACATGCAAAGCATACAATGACCACTTCAATGACATTGATATATTTAATACCAACATCTCAGATCTTAAAAATCGTATTTAAACCGCTTATATTACTTGTTTCTATATCTTCACCAGATTAACTGAGGCCGACCATCATCATACACACACCACAGCCAAACTCTCATCACTCTTTACACATACCCCCGTATCTGTATACAACGTCACGCACAGAATACATACGCAGTCCACTCAGCCACAATCCCATACACCTCGCTCCACTTCCCCCTCTAACTCCCACTCCTATCCCTCTATTTAATATATGTTCTCTTTATTGCTTGACTTAACATTTTATGCCGTGGATCTCTATAATTGGTCTACGAATTACCCAATACGTTATGTATTATTATAATAAATTGTATACTGTTGAGATTCCCAAAAAAAAAAAAAAAAAATGAACGGCACTGGATAGTAGGAATTTTAGACAATATTGAGATGTATGAAATAGTCGTAACCACAGGCCGCGAAAATACGTCTGCTCGTCTCGGATTCCGCAGGCGAACTAGCGCGCACAAAATTTAAATAGATAAAATACAGAATTCCGAACAAGTTTTTGTTTCTTTTGTATCATTTTAAAATAATAATATCCATTCTCTGAATATTGTCAACTATGTAAAACGGGTTGAAAAAACCACGCAAAATTATAAATTGTTTTCAAAAACGGTGTCTTTTAAAACATACATATATTGTAAGAAAAGTGACAGATTTAGATTGTAAACACGGAATACTTTATAGGTATTATTTTCAAAAAACTAATCAACTTTGTATAAACCACATTGATTGTTTTTATCGTTGGCTTAAATGCTATGTTAGTTAGCATTTACAAAAAAATGGTCTACATAGCTGTGCATGAATTTAATCGCCGATTTTGTTAATATATAAGCGTGTCATAAGATTTTATTTTTGTTTAGATATTTTTCTTAAATCACCAACCTCCCAAGGACGCCTCAACAACCTGTTCAGACTTTCTAATGATGCTGCTCTTCTGGCATACATGGCAGATGGACAGTTGAGCCGTGCACTCGGGGCACGCTCTGTGGCCACATCGGAAGATCATGGTATCCTCCCTTACTTGACAAATACTGCATCTACTGGCAGGTTTCTCAAAATCCTGATCCGACACACGCAAAGGTGGATGTGAATCATTAGAAACCTCAGGCCTACCTGGAAAATATAAGAAATCATATTAATTTTCAACCTCCAGACACCTGAGATACTCTCTCCAGAATATAAATATCTGGTAAAAAGGAATTCTAGTACTTAGTCTTCTTCTAAAGTTGATTGGCTCATTGATAAGGATTGTGATCCCCGGATTGCGCTCTGATGATGACCTAAACAGTTTTCCTTTTTCTGCAGACCGCAGTTTGAATAGCCGTGCCAATAAAATAACCAGTGGCGTCCTTCATCTGAACTATCCGTCAAGTAGGAGATAGGCATCTTCTAATTAATACCAACTTCTACATGTTAATTATTATCATCGATTGCTGGATGTAACTTAAACAGCTGATAAGTTAGATAAGCTGATTTAGATCGTAGACAAGTTGACAAAATTGAGGCGTTAGTGTGCATTGCTGCCCAAGTCCAGATTATTCAAAGGTGTTCAGTTTATCCTCCAACACATATGTACGAAATAACTATTTATATTTTCTAAAAAAATTCTGTGTTTTCAAAGGCATTTTGTGCGTTTTGTTTAAAGTTTTCTTGTGTTTTGACCTCTTTGTCCAACGTTTCGGAACCGTTGTATCGTCCATCAACAACCATATGAGCCCAGATTATGGCCCCTGTAATGGCCTATAACATAATGAAATCTATATATGTGTAATATCTGTGATAACTAGTATTTTCCCATACTAAGGCGCGATGACGTTGATGAAAGCCAGCATGAGCCATCAAAATACTTTGAGTATGTCCAAATATTTCAAGAACACAATACTGGATTTTATCCCCTTGGAGGACTCGTATCATTAATCAAGATTCATTATAGATATTTCATAGAGACGTAGCTTTATTTTTTATATGGGAAAGTAGGTATGGAAGCCTTTTTGAGTGTTCATAGGACTAACGACCTATCGTGCGGCTGGCTTAAATGATCACTTTACACAATATAACGTTCATCAATTTCACCCATGATAGATTATATACTTTTGATATCTCATTATCAACTCCAATCAACATATAGATATCTCATTATCAATAGTGACATCTGTATTGGATTATGGGAATGACAAATCTTTCAACTGCAGATGGCGGTAGTAAAAATACGTAGTCACATACGAAACAAGTTGTGCAAGTTAAACATATATACAACTTCAAAAATTTGATAGATGTGGTTGTCGATTATGGGTGGAATTTGTGAACGTGTAAAGTGATCACTTAAGCCCGTCGTACGATAAGTTGTAAACCCTATGATCACCTAAAAAGACTTCCATACCCACTTTCCATATAAAAAATATAGCTTCGTGTCTATGATACATCTATAATATATCTTGATTAAGAGGCCCCAGTACACGACTTTCGTATTTGCTCTCGATTTTGCTAAATTTAACGTAAACATATTAAATCATTTTCCAAAACCCGTAGCTAATCAGGTTTTTAATCAATTTTATTATAATAGATTCATTTACTCTTGAAGCATTCCTTAAAAAAAATATGATCAAATATATCATTATAACATCAAAAAAATTATAAACCCGAAACACTATTTTAGTTTTCATGCAATAAAGTTATCTTTGGTACACTAATCTCGTATATTTTCAAATAAAGACCATATATTTTATTTATAAGTTTATTGTATAACGTTTGAAAAAGAAGTGGTGCTATTCGGACATTAATATTTTTCGACCAGTTGTTAAATATATCGTTTTAAAAAAGACAAAAATTGAACGTTCTTTTACCTATATTTGCAGTATCCATAAAACCATTAAAACATCGATTATTTTAATTAAATTATACATGTGTACTAAGAAAATTTCACTGTCATTAATGTAAAAATATTCAAAAAATTATATCTCATACACAAAAATTGGAATTAATTAAATCGTATGGCTATAGTCTGTTATAGCCGGGCGCGGGGGGCCGCGCGCCCGGAGGCGACGAGCCCGCGACTTCTTGAGTATGAGGTATAATTTTTTGAATATTTTAATATTAATGTCAGTGAAATTTTCTTAGTACGCATGTACAAATTAATAAAAATAATCTATGTTTTAATGGTTTTATGGATACTGCAATATAGGTAAAAAAACGTTTAATTTTTGTCTTTTTCAAAACGATATATTTAACAACTTGTCGGAAAATATTAATGTCTAATTGAGAAACCACTTCTTTTTCAAACTTTATACAATCAATTTTTAAATAAAATATATGGCCTTTATTTGAAAATATACGAGATTAGTGTACCAAAGGTAACTCTATTGCATGAAAACTAAAATAGTGTTTCGGGGTTATAATTTTTTTATTTTATTACAATATATTTGTTCATATTTTTATAAGGAAATGCTTCAAGAGTAAATGGATCTATCATAATAAAATTGATTAAAAGCCAGTTTAGCTATGGGTTTTGGAAAATGATTTAATAAGTTTACGTTAAATTTAGCAAAATCGAGAGCAAATACGAAAATCGTGTACTGGAGCCTCTTAATGAGCCATCAATATTGAAAATCTTAGGTGGAAAAAACTGGTTTCTTTACGACTTGCCATCAAATTATTTTATTTATGACAGCATAACATATCCACCTGGTTATAATACTGTGATGAGGAAATCAATGAGAAACTTCCTCACTGCACATTCCCAGTAAAAAATCATACAACAAATCACAAACCATATAAGTAATAAATTACACCTGATGATGAGAGGGACTGCTCCTCTAAAAAAAGTCTAAAACTACAGTCGTGTTAAATTTAACTCAACGCGTGTGCACTACAAAGTTCAATTTAGTTTAAATTGAAATAATCATGTCGCACCACAAAGTAACTGCCATACTAATTAATGATATTACTTTTATCATAAATTGCAACTGCAACAAATGTGGTGAATTTCACTATAATTAAAGCCATTTGTGACCCGAAAACTATATTTTAAATCTTTTTATTAAAATATTGAAAATTATTTATTTGTTCAACAGTGGTGCTAGGTCAGACAACCAACATCTATGGACAACGCAAATTTCTTGGTCCATGTGCTGGTTCCACTACGTTCGACTATAATGAGATATCCCTACATACGACTTTAAAATGACAAGAATAAATATTTAATCCGAATGATAAATGTATATTAAATATATGGGAGGGAGGATATACTTCCGCCGTGCTCCAGTTCCTAAAGCTAGCTCACCTAAAGAGGGAGTTTTCTTCAACTCTATATAATTTCAAACTCTGTGGGTGCTGGTGACATTTAATATCACCCAACTAACGAATAGAACATCAATGTTCTTTGACTGAAAATACCATTTGAGGTTCAATGGGAGTATAATGAGGCGCGGGCAGTGGTGGCTTTATAAAGTGACGCAAGTCGCAATTGCTCTGTTTTTAGTCTGAGTGAAAACAGGAACAATAGCGCGTAAATGCTTAAAGTAATGATATTAATATTAAAAAAGTAATGAATTAAAGAAACAAGGCCTGGGAATCCAGTTTTAATAGTGGCCAGGGAATGGTGTAAGATGTCATGTGCAAAGGGTCCTAAAGAGTTCACATGTTAATAGAACTAGGACTTAGGAGTTAGGACTCTCGCCTCGTGATCCAAAGGTCGCGGGTTCGAATCTCATTCCAGGCCAGCAAGTAAGTCCTATTTTCATTGCACAAACGTTAAGTTTAGTTTGAAAATAGTAAGAGTATTGATGTGACAGATATTCCGTGTTGGCATCTCTATTTAAAAAAAAAAAGAAAAAAAAATCTTTCAATTTCATTAAGATAATTCAAAGGGATATTTCATCTTATTTAAATTCAAAACATTTAATTAAATTCATAGTGGCTTACCAATGGTGGTGTTACAAATGAGGCACTCTATCAGCCCAGCAGAGCAATCCTCACAAGCTGGTCTGTGTCCGCAGGGCTGCAAAGTGCCGTTGACTTCAGATTTCTTACAGCATACCAAACATTCCTCTGGTTTGTGTTCGAATTGAGTTGCTAGAAGAAAAATATTTCTTTATGAATAAGAAAGAGAGACAACAAATATTTTGTAAACAATAGCCTTGTAACCTTTTTCAAGATGTTTTTTTTAACATTACATTACAAAGATGATTTTGGCTATGCGAGTTACCATACAGTTTTCAAGGACGACGCGAGCTGCTAGTTAAGATATTGGAAGCCCACTCCATATTATTTTACTAAAATATTGTGGCGGACTCGACGCCAAGAGCGAGGAGCGCGACATCTCGCGACGAGTAGCGTCGCCTACCAGAGCGTTCCAGAAGCGGCAGCGCGCGACATAACGCGGCTTGGACCAGCGAAACATCTAGAAGTCGCAGGACTACCGACGGGCTCCGGGCGCGTGACACCAGGACACCTAGGGAACGAGAGCAGGCCATTCTCCTTCCACCGGCCGCCCAAGTGACAGCTCCGACACCGACTCTCCTCGATCTAAACACTTGTCCCGCGCTAGATTTCACCTGGGAGTGCGTCTTGTAACAAAGAACTCAAGTCCACGCATTTTCTCAAACTAACGAAATCTCACGACGTAACATCTTTTAACCATTTACTTACATTGTAACTGTGCTTGAATACACTACTCGTATCAAAGTAAGTTTCTTTCCATTCGTTCATCCCCGGAAGAGTTCCTTTAGAAGCTGAGACGACGCACACGCAGGGTGAGTACAAATGCTATACACTCTGGCGACTATCGCCTCACTCCTTCACACCTAGACCTGGTAGTGACGCTAGTGGGCTGAGGGAATCTGAGGCGTCTGCATGGGCAGATGCACAGCATCCCCCGCGGCGTATGTGATATGCATCTATGACTGCCCATACGGGTGATCATAGTTGTATGGGATATATACGCAATAGAAACCCCATAATATGTTATTTGGACTTGATTTTTTTAATTACTGAAATTTTTAAATGAATGAAATAAATGATATATGACACGCTGATGACATGAAATT